>JAQFZH010001216.1:0-23113 GCA_034695485.1 Entomobrya nivalis
GGAAGAATGATGCCATGAGGTTGTTCTCAATGATGAGTGTGACATGCGTACACATTGAGGACATAGCGAGGGCTACAGTGCTCACATGAATATACTTACTCCTACGTAAAAAGTTTAAGCAGCTTAATGGTCATATAAATAGTAAGAGTGTAAGGAATTTTACATGTGTGAAATTAGTCCAAATGGTTTGCGTAAACATCACACTTGGAATATATATTTAAACTATTTGACCTATTGTTCATACCATATTTGCACACAGCACTTCATATAACAGGCTTATTGCTGTCGTAATTATGGTATTACTTTAACGAAACTGCACAATTTAATTTAACATTTCGTCAAAACATTTTCAAAGTTATTTTATGATATCATAATTGCATCAAAAAGGCGGGCCAACTGTAGTTCAAAATGTTCTCTAAGATATTCTCTATCAACTATTTTAAACGACCCACATACATAATATTTTTATTGGACAAATTGCCATTGCAACCTTCAGATTATTCAAAGTAATAGTACATTTTTTCTGTGCTCTTGCTGCCTTCACCTTTGTCTTATGAACTCCCACTACTCTCCTCGCCAGTACCATGGTGTCTACAGCATAAGGTCCTAAAGTAACTTGTATAAGGACAATTACCGATAAGAAAATAATTGCTCCTAAATATATAACAAAGGTAGCACTTTTCCAACACATAATTACAAAGTAAGAAGAAACCACTGTGGACCAAAAAAATGTAGCTGCTGCCCCAAAGACAAACCATTGAACCCATATTCGAACTCTTCCATACACTATTCGTAATACAGTATATAGATAGGCAAATACGGAAAATCGTAGATTTCCCATGCACTCAACAACTTTTGACGCTTGATCTCCAAGTATAAATAGGCAAATTAGAAAGAAGCCTCCACTTCGACAAATTTCCAGACCGGCCGTAAATAAGAGAATAGTACGAACAAGCAATGTGCAATAAATAGTTTTAATATCCCAGTACATTGGATCACTGAGCGTCATTTTAAATATGTGGTCTGCTGTATCATAGTTCATATACAGGGAAACTGCAGCAAAACAAAATGGAAATCCGCCGCTTATAAGAGCCGTTATCAACATTGCATTTCCGAACCTGTCGGGTTCATTATCATTTTGTTTAATATTACCTGGAAAAAAATAAATTTTAACATTATAATTTTTCAGACTTATTGTTAGTTGGAAAGTCATTTGAGAAAAATCATACCTGATAGTGTCAAAGCCCGTTTCATTTTTAACAGCTCGTTAAACGAACTTATTATGCAATCTTTTGTTTTAAGAATAGAAACTCCAGCCAGAGTAACCCCAGTAAAGGCTAAGAAGACCAAGACCAACATCATAAGTCTCTCAAAGCCAAACTCGTGTTTTGCATGTGGAAATATGATAACATGTAAGGCAAGCAGTCCTGTAATTATTCCATGGAGAAGAAGGTGTGCAAATAATGTTGCAACTACAAACCACTGCAAACGTGACTCACTTATTAATAGTGCGGAGTAGTCTCGATTAAATTTCACAGGAAGTTTTGGAATGTAGAAGAAAGCTAAGGAATGGACTTCCAAAGCTAGTATTTGTAAAATGGGGAAATTTGGTTTTGGGTGTGGCCCTTTATTCTGTTTGTGTTTCATTTTTAGGCAAGACATATATAGCTTTATTTGAAGTATATTACGCGTTGAATAAAACTTATGGTGGAACAAAGTACAAACAGTTTGACAGCGCGATCGGCAGTGAAATGCACAGGATTTACTCGTGTTATATGATGGTATGTCTGGTATTTTAAGCAACTGGGCTGAAAATACATGCTGAAAAGTAGGACAAGTTTTGGGTACAGCAATACTAAAAATACTTACAAGTTATACCTTAAAATATAAGACGAAAATAGGAAAAAGCCAAAATGGCTAGCAGCTTTACAAGTATATCTTATATATATTAGTTAATATTTTATTATTTTGTTTTGCATATTTCTTTACACGTGTGCATACATTTATAAAAAATAGATAATTCAACGCAGGAAGTTGGTTAATGCTCAATAGTACAAAGGAAAAATGTATATATCTTTAAAAGTACTCCTTTATGACTCGAAATAAATGTCCCACTAAACTCCACATATTTATTTTTTAAATGTACTTTCGAAAAACAATAATCTAACGTTGGAGTCTATTATGCTAAAAACATATTTTTATAGTTGGATATGTTAAAAATGCGATGGGAAGTTTGTATTTTTGGTTGTTCAAGTGTGCTCTAAATATATGGAATTAGTTAAAATACAGCTAATCAATAAATCTGGGAGAATATATTAACTTAAGGAAGAAATTTGTTTTGGTAATAAGTTGGTATGACATACAGGCAGTCGTACAATTTTGAACTCTTTGTTAGATGATCACTAAACATATATAAAAAAATACACAACGTGGATTACAAATTACCTGATGTGAAGCAAAGATAAATTTGGGATGTGAATTTGCTAATTTAATCTTAGGAAAAGTGCAAATATGCCATATCAAATAGCAATGCACAAGATTTATTATGGCAGATTTTGTTTCATGTGCGTACATAAATAAGTTTAAGGGAATTACATTTGGTACAATTTCTACCTGGATGACAATTTTACAAGGGCATTTTAACGAAGTTGTAAAAAATACTTTAACATGTGAAACAAATTCTAGTAAGATTCTTTAAAAGGACTAGAAAACAATTAGTTTTCAGTTTTTAAAAAATACAAAAGAGATTTGTGAAGAAATGACATGCAAAAAGAATTCGAATAGTATTTTTCGACAAGATAAATAAATCCAAGGAGAAAATCTTATAAACGTTAGGTGTTTTTAAATAATGTATCTTTAAACTACTTTAATTTGGTATATATTTTTATTTGCTATAATTTAAATGGCTTAAATTTGTTATATATTTTAAATCCTATATTTTTAAAGGCGTAAATTTGTTATATATTTTTAAGTGCTATAATTTAAATGGCTTAAATTTGTTATATATTTTAAAATAGTATATGGTAAATCCTTAAACGACTTAAAATGCTTGATATTTTTTAATGCTTTATCCTTAAAAGACATACATTTGTTATATATTTTTAGATCCTACATTTTTAAATGATCTATCTGTTATATAATTTTTAAATGGCTCATTAAGCAGTGAAAAGTTTAGTGTTATTTTTATTACTCTCTATTTAAGTTTTGTTTTAGTTTTTTCATTTTATAGTGCGTTTATAATAATGCAAAATAAATCCTTGAAATAAAATTTACATCATAATCAAATTAATGGTTTGAAAAAAATTGAAATTTACAAATGCCAAAGGTGTCAAATTATTGACATATGAGACAACGCCGAAACAGATTTTTAATGGAGGACAACTCCTATAAAACCGCTTCATCCAACGATTCCTACAAACTTTCTTTTTATTCTTGAACTTGGCCAATTGTTTCATCGAACTCTGGTTTACTTTTCCAGCCAAACCAAATACGAACCCACTGAACAGCACACTATCTCCCCCCATCAAGACAACCAATATCCATTGTAGTACAGTTAGCGTGCCACGCAGCTTTATAAATAAAAAGCAACTGAAAATCTGGACTACTGTGCCAATTAGTTGGAAAACTGTCATTAAGCCTGTAGTAGACAAAATTATATTGAAAATTCGTTCCAAAATTTGTAGTTGTCTGTAAAGTTGGATTGTTGTATGGGATGGATTTGGTCTTAGCATTGTTTGACTCATTAAGTTGCTGTAAAGCAAGATGTATGACTTGAGACAGTGACAGGTTACCATAAACACGTTGATTACAGAAAAGCAACAACTTCCCCCAAAAAAGGACCATGCTTGTAAGTTAGAAAGGAAGAATATGGCAGGGTAATGAGTAATGTTAAATATACCGGTTGAAACTGGTAGTTCAGGTTTTAGCCAGAAGTATGCTGGTCCAAGGAATGGGATCAGGATAGAGCTTAGAATGTACAGGTACATAATGCACATAATAATTTGGTCGTAAAAATTGCGAGATGGTTTCCAAAAATGGCCTGTTAATTAATCAAGGTTCTCAGGATTTTAATCTCAATTAAATTTAAAAGTTTGTCAATAAATAAAAAACTTACGATTATTTCGTCTTTCAAAATTTTCCATTTCACTGATCATTTTCACAAAGAGATGTCTCTCTTGAAACAACGCCACTTGTAGCATTGCCCCAAAACTTATCACGCAAATGAAAAACACGTTTTCAAGTTTAGTAACCATGGACACCAAATTCCAGTTTAGGCGTAATTGAAATATCATACTGATAATATGATAGGTCACCCAAAGAATGCCAATTTTGAAGGTTTTTAGTTTTCTTTCAGATGAAACTTTTATTATAGGATGTGCGCTGTTATTATCTCCCATTTCGAATGGCAGGCATCGAAAACATTCCGCTATTTTTAACATACGGAGGAAAATTGGAAGTGTGTTTTGAGAATCAAACATTTTCAAAGTTTAAAAAATTGGAGTGAGCTTTTTAATCCGGATAGTTATTTTAGACCGAACTTGATGAATGGTAACAATACAAAGTGAATTAAGGCGGAGAAATTGAAATTTTGCGAAGTCGATCTACACAAGCTGACAAAATATATGAAACGAAATGAACGGGTCTACTTGCGTTTCCAAAAAAGTGAATAGTATTATGCCAAATTTTAGATTATGTAAACCTTACACCTGTTAAATTTGGATTTAAATTCGATTAATATTTTAATCCAATCTATTTGATGTTCAAGCACTTGGGATTTAATAATAGAGGATAAATTTCCCCTAAATCATAGGTCGTTTGCTCGGTAAATTTTGTAAATCAAATGGTAACCTTATGCTCTGTAAATTTTCATTTGGAAAAGTTGTAAAAGTAAAGGTTACTCGCAAGAGTAGAAAATATTTTACGGGAAATATATTTTATACGTTAGTCAAATCAGAAACTTAGAACGTCGCTTTTTAGGAAATCTTCGATCAAAAAATCGTGCTACGTCAGGAAAACGTCAGGTTACTAAAAAGAACTAGCATGTTCAAAAGCAGAAATACCATAACCTTATTTTTTTGGAATGTCGTTTGCTTAAAGCCTCAAACTCGCAGGATTCGCAACATCAATATATTCATGGTATTGGAAACGAATATGAAAAGTTACCCGAAGTACGTTTAGAATTTATTTATTACTTTGGAGCTCGATGCTGATGATAATATCACGGTATGTAAGAGCTTTAAACAAGTGAATAAATCAAACGCGCTTATTTAACTATTTCGTTGCACAACCAGCATACTAAAAGTACTTTTGATATAAACGTATTGTTCTTTTGAGTTATTATATGCATCCGAAATTAAATTTGATACTTTGACTGAACTATATTTTTGGTTTTGCATGAAATAGGCGTTCTGAGTTCTGAGGCATTGATTTCATCGGTCACGTTGCGAAACCACACTTTTTAAACATGCATGATGAACTAGTGCCGACAAGCGGCTAATTACATGTGGCCCGTTAATCGAGCTCGAACTGTAATTTGAGAAAATCCAGTTTTATGAATGGAAAGACTTTGAGTTTACTCTTCCACAAGGAAGTTTTTTCAGAAAACATTCATTAAATTTTAATATTTCTCAAATGAATCTGCACTCGACCTTTTAATTGTATTTGTTTTCAGAAAAATTTAATTTCCCATAAAATTCAAAATTTCCCAAAAAATCACCTGTCCTTCGAAACAATTTACGGGCGCTAAAAATGAAGTGAATATTTTCCTGAAAAAATAACAAGAGGAATATGGACTTTCTTAATTATATTTTTGAAATTGTCAATTGTTGCGGAAACTTTCTGGAAATCCATAGTTTTTGGATGAATTTACTTTTTTTAATGTTAGATTTTTTGACGGTAATGGTTTTGTGAACACTAAAAGGTTACTGACGACAAAATGCACCTCTGCGTCAAGTTTGAACTTTCTAGGTCGAGAGGTTTACCCAATATTGGGTAAACCCCTCGAACCCCTTCGAATGCTGAAGTCCAATTAGGCCGCCTCAAAAAAATAAATCATATATTGTTGTTACAAAAACCATGACCCTCATTTAAAATTTTAACAGCATTGCTTCGATTTAAGCTTAGCCAAAAACCTTTTTGAACGTGAGTCGAAGTTATAGTTAAATAGTTAAAATGATAATTAATATTTATAAGCTTATGTATAGGCTTATGCAAACTTTCCCCTTATCATAGGGCTTTCCCTCCGCGCACACAAAATCATGCCAATCAGCCACAAAGGCTACTTTCACACTACAGATTCTCATGACCGATAAAAATCCTACGTAACGACTATATTTTTTCTCCGATCACACATTTTCCACCTCATGCAATCACGTAAATCTGGATGATAGATTCATAAATATTAAAGAATTCAATGTATCTTGATAAAAGTACTGAGCTCGTATCTTGTGGTTTTCAGCCCTCTTATCCCATAAAATTTTAATTTCTCTAAGAATGCCCATTTGGTCTTTACCGATCATGGTTGATAAATCTCTTTTTCAAGTATGCATAATTCGCGCATCTGGCATGTAGTGGCCACTAAACAAGAGCATGTGCTAACTCCACAAACTTTTTTTTACCAATTCACAAGTACCCGTTTCTATGTTCGAAATAAATGTCACGTTAAACTGCACGTTTTTTAATTCTTTAATTTACGTGAACTCACGTTTGTATTACGTGGTAGCATGCATGTACATATTTTTACCTGGAGAGCTTCCAATATTTCAATAAATCGATTAAGTAAGTTTTAACAGAAAATAAATAAAAGAGGAAAGTTGAGTTTTTTAAAATTTGATCATCCAGTTATGTGTCAACTAGTTAGATGAGGCAACAAAACGACTTTAAAAATAACACAACTCAATACACCGATAAAATTAGCCAATGTACAAAACACTAATTGTTCAATAGCTTGGTATGCAAACAACGTATTATATTTCATTATTATATATATTTGGAAAAGCTTAGCAAATACATTTGACTCATACCCTACATGCTTTATTTTTTACGAAAAGGAGTTCTTATGAAATTTAAAATTAAATAAATGAAAAACACACAATTCCAATCAAAATAATAAAACGTAAACAAGGCCATAAAATATATTACCTGGAATTTTTAGAGAGACTTTTAGATTTAGAAAGGCCGAACTTAAACTTTGTCTTGTAGCCAACAGTTAAATTTGTAATCCAAGTTTTGTGTTATTTTATTACTTGCGCAAATCGATTTTTATTGTAATTTAACACAAAAGTAACTCAATTGTATATTTTTAAAACGTATGAGTTGTTAGCCTTTCACAACAGAATTTGCCACTACAATTATTTTTTATGAAACCGAGATGTGTGTTTAATAGATATGTTAAACAGAAAGTTCGACAATTAAATAATTTTTACAAGCAAAACATTTGCATTCATAAGTGATTTATTTTACTATTAAAAACAATAACATTAATATCCATTGGAGATATTGTAAACAGGTATACACTAACACCGTCGGATTCCAGTGATTATTCCAGTGAAATTACTAATAACTTATTGTACTTCAAAGGCATGTGTTTTGTTATTGACATTAAACATTACAAATGCCTATAGATTCTAATATTTTGTTTTCTATTGGTAACCAAGGTTTGTGTTATATTTTGCATCAACATGTTTACAGAGTTTCCTTATCATAATTATTTGTTAAACCAATAGTCACAAATTAAATGCCTGATTGTTACATTATGGTTTAGCATAAGTATATACATGACAATTTGTAAAGCTACGCTACGCTCCTTTCTAAATTATATATAATTTTATTATTTTGATATATTTCTAATTATGGTGCGTGTGGTAGGTAATAATTGGTGTGTAAACAAACGCTGAAAATTAAAATTTACACCATTATCAAATTAATAGTTTGAAAAAAATTGAAATTAACAAATGCCAAAGGTGTCAAATTATTGATATATGGAATAATGCCAAAACCGATTTTTAATGGAGGACAACTGCCATAAAACCGCTTCATCCAACGATTCCGTCTTACCTTCCTTTGGCTCTTGAACTTGAACAATTGCTCAACTGAACTCTCGTTTACCTTGGCGGCCAAACCAAAAACAAACCCACTGAACCATACACTATCTCCCCCCATCAAGACCAATAATATCCATTGGAGTACAGTAAGCGTACTACGCAACTTTATAAACAAATAACAACTGAAAATTTGGACAACTGTTCCAATTAATTGGAAAACAGTCATTAAGCCCGTGGTAGAAAAAATTACATTGAGAAATCGTTCCAAAATTTGGAGTTGTCTGTAAAGTTGTATCTTTGATAGGGATGGACATTGGCCAATCATTGTTTTATTCACCGAGTTGCGATAAAGCAAAATATATGACTTGAGACAGTGGCGGGGTATCATAAAACCGTTAATCACAGAAAAGCAACAACTTCCCCCAAAAAAGGACCATGCTCGTAAGTTAGAAAGAAAGAAAATGACAGGGTGATTAGCAATGTTAAATATACCGGTTGTAATGGGCAGTTCAGGCTTTAGCCAAAAGTATGCTGGGCCAAGAAATGGGATCAGGATAGCGCTAAGAATGTACAAGTGCATAATGTACCTAATTGCCTTGTCGTAAAGGTTGCGAGATGGTTTCCAAAAATGGCCTGTTAATAAATAGAAGGTTTTATTGAATGCTTGTTTTTATTAAAGTTGGTTCAATAAAAAATTGATTGGTTACTAACAAACTTACGATTATTTCGCCTTTCAAATTTTTCCATTTCACTGATCATTTTCACAAAGAGATGTCTCTCTTGAAATCATGCCCTTTGTAGCATTGCCCCAAAACTTATGACGCAAATGAAAAACACATTTTCAAGTTTTGTAACCATGGGCACCAAATTCCAGTTTAAATGTAATTGAAAAATCTAGCCAACAATATGAATGGTCACCCAAAGTAGGCTGATTTTAAGTTTTAAGCTTTCTTTCAGATGAAACTCTCATGATGGAATGTACACTGTTATATTTTCCCTTTTCAAATGGCACGGATCGAAAACATTCCGCTACTTTTAACATACGGTTAAAAATTTGAACCGTCTTTTGCGAATATAGCATTTTTGTAAAATCCGTATTTCAATCTAGATAACTTCTTTTCAAATGTAGGGTTATAATGTTAAGGGAAAATGAGAATAAGAAAATATAAGTTTATATAGCCTACTTGCAAATACTCGCAAAATTTATGCGACCCAATAAAAAGGGTCTACTTGCTTCAACCAAAGATCAAAAATGGATAGCACCAATTGTAAAATATTTATGATTGTAGTGCCTTTACTATGTTGAAACACTGTGTCTAGCAAAAATCTGTGTTGATAAAAATCATAAATTTAAATTGGGCCATTAAATTTTGTGAAAATTTAAAGCTAACGGAAAAGTTTTGTTTTCTCAGGTTGTTAAAAACCATGAATAATTTTTGTGTAGAAGTGTGGAGTAATGCAGCAAAAAACAACAGAAGAGCAAGAAACTAGCACAAGGATCAGTTGCAGTTTGGTTTGAAAATGTAAAATTAACCGCAAGAGATGAAAATCAGTGGGGAGAATTAGAATTTAGACATTAGTCAGAAAATAGAAACTGGTTTGGAGGGAATCTTAGACTCCAAATCTAGCATCGGGAACATTCCTCTTAGAAGAACAAGTGTAATGTTATAAAGCAAAAATATGATGGCTTGTTAATTTTGTAAGGGTTTATGAATAAATCCCCAAATGCTCCGGAAATGCGACATCAATCCATTTATTGTCCATTATCCAAATCCAAGTATAATTATGAAAGCATAAATATTCAAATTGCTGAATTTTATAGCATATTTTATAACTTATATACAAAGCACGTTAGGGTTATTACAATGTTAGTTATAAAGAGCATAATATGCAAAAACATGTTAAAGTCAGTTTATATTTTTCCACTAAATAATTATTTTGTTTACAAATAAATTCACAAAGGCTCCGGAAATGTAGCATCAATACATTTATTGTCATTCCAAAATATGACATTGAAAGTATAAATATTTAACTTGCTGCTGTTTATAGCATATTTTATAACTTACATATAAACTAAGCCAGTTAGGGTTATTACAATTTTAGCTATAGAAAACATATGCAAAACATGTTAAAGTCCGTTGTATTTTTCACAAAGTAATTATTTTGTTTACGAAGCCAAGATTTTTTTTTTTAATATTCTGCATATTTTTCTTCCTGGTATTGCTTTATGTAACCAAGGTTAAATTACAACAAATTAGAGTTTTGGCATATAGCGTAAAGAATTTGAAGTTGGTTCCAATACAAATTTAATGAATGACAACTTGATTTTTTTGCTTGTTCCAGTACAATGAAGCCACTTGGCAAGGTTGCAAATTATATATACCTAAATCGGATCAGTATGATAGAGTGGAAATGTTTACAGTCAAACGTTGCTACAATGCAATCGATTTTTTTAGGTGAACTGGTTAATTTGTCGACCAAATATTTAGTCGAAATTTTTTAGTTCTCGAAGCTTCAGTAGAACTTTATTTGTCGAATCAAGATTTAATGTGTCAACGTCATTATACATAATTCATAAAACTGCATTCATTTATGGAAAGGCTTCTGTATGTACCCTTAAAGACAAGGCCTTCCCGAATTCGTCCAAAATCAGTAGGATTGAACTACTAATTTCAATATTAAATATTCTATATATATACAACTCAGGAATAGTTTGAGTATGACTCTGTGTGTTCGTTTAAATCAACATCTTCACCGTCACTTTTGCTAATGTAGGCAGCATTGAAATAAATCTTTATCATATGTGTGTAAATTGGAATTCTGCCGTTTATTCTGTTTAAGGATTAAATGCTTTTATTTTAAATTTCATACTGAGAGTTGACATAAATCGTTGCTATTCTTAAGCCGACTTATTATGTGTAATATTTAAAAGCTTTAGATAAACCTAAAAGCTTCGTGTAACGAACCACGCCAGATTAATTTTCAAACAAGTCATGTCAAGCCATGAAGAAAACCCGTAGATAAATCCGAATGATGACATACCATGTCATGTAATGACATGTAATCTGAATCTGATATCGACATCTGTAATCCATGCAACCGTTAATGTTCCGTTATTCCACAACTATTGAGTTTAAGATCATGGTGTCTTGACAAAGCTTGATCACAATACGTTAATCTATCGATTGATACAATAAAAAATCGCCCATTTAAAATGCATGTAACCGTCAATTGACTGTTACTCCTGTACCGTTCAACCAATTTGGCTGAAAATATCTGGCGATTGACCCCTTGACCTGAGGAGTCTATGGGCCAAGTTTGATGAGAATCGGTTGAAGGATGTCCAAGTTAGAGCGCACACAGACAGACGGACAAACAGACAGACGGACAAACTAAAATTATAACTAAGATGAATCGAGATTTTTCTACAAAATAAATGATTTAGAATAAGGTGCACTTTTGAGTCTTCACACAGTCGAATCATTATACATTCGACTAAATATATCGCCAACTGACAATGCACTAGACTAAATTCGGCTAATTTTACGAGGTCGACTAAGTTTCCATTAGACTAATAAAATGGAGTCGACTAAAAATATTCGACAATATATTTTCAGCACTGTATAGTGTCGACTTAGTACATTTCCACTATATTATTGCATCCCACATGAACCACAAACATATTTATGTATGTGGTTTGTGAGGTGGACCTAGAAAATAAAGCTTACAAAGATTTGCACATTGCATCATGAATACTAAAAAACACTTTTAAAGAAATGGATAGCAAGAGGATATTATTGTATTGGCATTTATTGTTCTAAATCTCAGTTCAGTTGACTAGTGATATTCGCAAATTACCAAACAAGGTGTTTATTCAATACGAATGACACAATTTAAAATATGTGCAAATAAATTGAAAAAATTGCATAGCGTAAATTCTGAAAATGCGCAGTTTATTAGGTTATTTGACATTGTTTCATTTCACTACTTACCTTACTGATCAGGGAAATTGTAACCTGAATGTGATCAACTTAACGTTTTATTGACCTCTGCTTAGCTTAGTATATGTACATGTTGTAGAGACTATGTAAAATGTGTGTCGTTCGGCAATATTCAGCAAATAAGCAGTATGGATGTTCAAGTAGGCGTCTTTCTTATATACCTTTGTTGTTTGCTGCAAGCAAATGTACAGTATAGTATACAGCTCTACAGTAAATCAGTTTTGATATTTGGCATAGAAGATAATACAGAATGTTTTCAATATTATATACTAATATATAACATTTAAGGAACAGTACACCTCAAAATTTTTTTTGATATTACCATAAAATATTTTTCAGCAGCTCAGAATTTTGCAACTTACTTTCCGCTGGACTGAATTGCTCACAGTGGGAAATAAATTTTACAATTTATTTTTACTTCTGAATTTTTATCGGTTCTTTTATTTTGCGATAAATGGCAAAGTTAGTTAGTATTTTACATAATATTTTTGTATTAATATTTGTACTTTTTTCTTGCATGTCAGGTTTCGCCACCTTTCCATAGTTTACCACAAAAGCCTTGAAGAATATCACAAAAGCGTTATCATGTCAACTAGTATAACTGTCAACGAAACAACGTCTAAAAATACGATACACTTTTTAAACAATCCATATGTTTCATTTCAGCTCTCACATTAACCATTTACATATGTTAATTCAACATAAGAAGCGATTGCGGCATTATGATTTACTTCAAATAACATAAATTATTATATCCCCAAAACATAACTTTAGATCATAACTGATAAAATATTGACAGAATTACATATACTAATTAAGCAAAGTGGGGAAAATTGTTTAGTTAAAATAACATTACAGAATTTTGAGAACAAAGCTGTGTTTAATTGTTCGATGAACAAAAACAAGTTTTTGCGAAAAACAAGTAATAAATAATTAAGGCATGGATTGAACTAAAAGCAAACTTTATTTTTAGTCCGAGTCCTTCCCTCGGCAAACATCCTTTACCGTGTTATAATCCAAAACATGTCTAGTAGCGATTAGTTCTGGATATATTGAAAAATATTATAAATGTTGTTCAAATAAATTTTCCTCGCGCAGTAAGAGTTGCCATAACGTTCTTATACAACACAAGACAAAGAACCCAAACTATGCTGAAACGTACAATCGATTAAAATCCTTAAAGTTCAAAGTACTAAATATTTGAAAAAATCCTGTCAGTAAACCTGTCGTTCAATGTTTTGAATACGTGTCGTTACTAGGTTTGAACGATTTTGTCAAACAATCATTGGTTAAATACTTATGCAAGGTAACTAAATTTGGAAATTGCTAACAATTTTAATAGTCCATTTTAAAAACTTTTGCAATAAAATCTGAAAG
Organism: Entomobrya nivalis; assembly: GCA_034695485.1. Taxonomy (NCBI): domain Eukaryota; kingdom Metazoa; phylum Arthropoda; class Collembola; order Entomobryomorpha; family Entomobryidae; genus Entomobrya; species Entomobrya nivalis. The sequence continues at coordinate 13,421 of JAQFZH010001216.1, forward strand.
ACTACAATATTATTGCCTTAAAACACTTCATGTGAACAATTTTCTTTTTTTTGAACCTATTAAGCAACTTCTTTTGGAAGAATATGTTTTATTGATTTATATGATGGTGTGTTGGTTGGAAATAAAAGTTTCTAGTTAAATCAAAGAGCTTACCTTAGAATCGTCCAACATTTTAAACGTGTACTTCTTATAATTTATTAGTTTACTGGAATAAGTAGTGCTAAATATGCTAGCGCAAAAACTTCTTAAACTTATTTCCCTATCCGTTAATGCTTGCCATACGGCCACTTTTTTAAAATTTCCAATTAAATTTCAAAATAGTTGTTATACAGTTGTCAAAAAGAACTCTAAAAAACTTATCTTACTTCTTATTTTTGATTTTATAACTCGTGTAAGTATTAGGTGGAATCTGGTTCAAAATATAATGGACCATAATGATGGACATCTTGTGCTAGCTCTATTTTACGGATTTGCGTTATGTGTTATATCTGGTGAAACAATTTATGCAGTTGGATTTTATGTGCGAGCATCAGAATTTTGTTGCTTTTTAAACAGCGTGGCTAAAACACGTGACAATTTTGTGCATAAAAATATATCAAACACTCTCAGTGCTGATTCTGTAATGTTAACCCTAATTGTTTGGATACAACTAGTATCAGTCCTACTTTTTATTGTCCTGCTTCCTTTGGCTGAAATTTCTTTAATAGTTCTGTACGAAAATAAAAACCGAGCATTCTGTTTATTGCTTGTTATTATGAAGATGCCTTCCTTCGTATCATCTTGCAGCACAATTTTGGTCACAACACCAATATGCTTTGTAGGTGTAAAAGAGTTATCGGATATTTTAAAGAAACTACTGAAATATGTAAAAACCAAAACACACTATAATCATGTGTCTCGATTCTGGTGTTTAGCATTGTATTACAGGCATGTTCAAATTTTTACAATTTTGATAGACAAATGCTTTGAAACATATTTTTGGCCTGTAATTCAATTTATTGGAGCATCGTTATCTATTGGCCTAATGTACACTTTTATTAGGTATCGTTATGCTTTTAGTGGTTTGATTCAAATGTGTCTTGTACTTTTAATATGTTTTGTGCTTAGTGTGATTTGTTTTGTTTTTGATGTTGGAAGCCGACCGTTACCAGTATCGTCAAGAATTCTTAGACAGACACGACTAATAACTGTACCTAAAAACTGTGATTGGTTTAGAAGATTTATTAAAAGTTGCCCTTGTATATCTTTAAAAGTTGGATCATTTCATAAAATTGACCGGAATAGAGTACCTTCACTAATTCGGTTCATTATACAGCGAACGTTCTTTCTTGTTGTGAAAAGTAGGCAGTAATTAACTAAGTTTAAATTTTCAGTTAACTTATTTTGTTTGAGTATATTTGAGGAGGTACGGAATTTGGTTACTAAGATAATAGAGTTGGCTATATAGTTGGAGCATTGGATTTATTCGCTAAAATGCTGACGTGAAAGACTAATAACTATTTTCAAACGAATAAAAATAACTATTAAGTAACCAATATTTCCACAGTTAAGTAAATATATTCAAGCCAAAGTTAATTAATGATAAACCAATTATAAACCGATTTTTTGTTAGAAAAACTACTAATTAAATTGTGGACACATCCGATGAAAATAAATTTTACTGAATTTTACAGATTCCATTTTTTTGTCAAAATAAATTTACAAGAAATCAACAGTATGTGCTGTTCCCTCTGTTGTTGTAATTTAATATTGAAAACTACATACTCTGGATTTATTTTCTTTCAAATTAAGTAAAAGCAGCGTTTTAATTACAAGTGTATAAAATTATTATTATTTATTTATTCATTTGTATAAATGGCCCAATGTATATCTTATCAAGCAATTATGATAGCCATCCCTTATATTTTATACGTAGCTTGAACAAAAATAATAAACACATTATCTAACCTTTTCCATTGAATTATCTTTTAGGAAATGTAAAGCCTTCTCCATAACGACTTAAAATACAGTCCAATTTTTGTATCAGTAGTGTGTGCAATCGTAGATAATTTTTTTTGAAAACATTGATTAGTACTAATTCCGAACTAAACTTCCGTTATATTTTTTTCAAATTCATGGCAACTAATTTTAAAAAAAATATGTTATTTGATCACAAACGTAATCGTAATTTAAATAAATACGCTTACCTTTGTGATCAAATAACATATTTGTTTTAAATTAAAAAACGTTTTTTGATATGGCTTGTCAGCCAACCAACTAATCAAAAATGCATTAATATTAATACGACAACTGTGCTCTGGGTAGATTTTTTAAGCTTCAAAATAACTCCAGGTGTGATTTTTCTTCGATTCAATAGCATTACTTATTTACAATGACTTTATATGTACTGGGCTAAAAGTTCTAAATTATTAATTGTTGAATTATTGATAAGCAACTCATTTCATAATTCTGTAGCTATTAAGCTATAAAATTTTATGGCGCAACTACACACGTGAAGTAAACAGTTTTAAACGCTTTTGTTTATTATTAGTATGTTGAATATGATATGTAATTAAGTTTTAAATTGCCCAACAAGTCACAATGTATGTGAAACTATAGTGGGTTAGTACAAACCAAATCGTTCACATAACTGTTTAATATTTTATAACAGCTTATGCTATGTATGTTTAAGAAACACGTAAAATTCAAATATAGAGGTATCCAATATTATTCAGTCCGAATAGCTCATCAAATATTTATAATTTTTAAGCAAAAATAACAAGCAAACATATTTGGTGCTAGTATAGAATCAGAATTGTTGTTTAAAACAGCTAAAATTTACTTTCCTACTTACTGTGCTTCAGACGTATTTTTTTGTAAATTCGGCTGACCTACTTAAAAATTTGTCCAGTCAACATTTAACGGAGGTAAAAAATAAGTAGGGACCAAAATGCAAGCACGAAAAATTCTTCAAATTATTTCTTCGTCCGTCAACATTTGTCATAAGGTCACGTTCTCCCAATTTCCAATCAGATTTCAAGACGGCCACTATATTGTTTGCAAACAAAAATCCATAAAACTGGCCTTACTTCTTATTCTTGATTTGATAACGCGTATTAGCATACTTTTAAGCCTGGTTCAAAATCTATTGCACTATGACGAGGAACATCTAGTGCGAGCACTCTTTTACGGGTTTGCATTATGTGTTACATTTGGTGAAGGAATTTATGCATTTGGATTTTATGTGCGAGCATCTGAATTTTGTTGCTTTTTAAATTGTATGGTTAAAAAAGATGACAATTTTGTACATTCAAATATATCAAACACTCTTACTGCTGAATCTCTAATGTTCCCTCTAATAGTTTGGATACAGCTAGTGACAGTCCTTCTATTCATTATTCTCCTTCCTTTGGGTGAAATTTCGTTAATAATGCTTTACGAAAATAAAAACCAACTATTATTTCTGGTACTTCTTTTTATTAAGATACCTTCGTTAGTAGCAGCGTGCTCAAACATTTTAGTTACAACACCACTATGCTTTGTAGGCGTTAAAGAATTGTGCGATATTTTAAAAACGTTATTCAAATTTGTTGGAACCAAGGAACCCTATAACCATGTTTCTCGATTCTGGTGTTTAGTAATGTATTATAGACAAGTTCAAATCCTTACAATTTTGATAAACAAATGTTTTGAAACATATTTTTGGCCAGTGATTCAATTTATTGGAGCATCGGTCTCAATGGGCCTATTATACAGTTTTATTGTTTATCGTTATGCTTTTAGTGAGTTTATTCAAACTTGTTTGATCCTCGTCACAATGTTTGTATTTTGTGTGATGTGTTTTGTTTTTGATTTTGGAAGTCGACCGTTGCCAATATTGGCTAAGATTGTTACAAAAATTAATTTAATTAGTGTTCCGAAGAACTACAAGTGGTTTCGAAAGTTTACAAAAAGCTGCCCTTGTATAGCTTTGAAAGTGGGATCGTTTCATAAAATTGACCGTAACCGAGTTCCATCTCTAATTCGATTTATTATTCAGCGAACATTTTTTCTTGTTGTAAAAAGTAGACAGTAATTATCAAATATGTTATGTTTAAAATTTTATAAGTGATAAATTCAATTTAGCATTATTTTAAAATGAAGTAGTTGTTATTTATGAATATATTAGAATTTTTTCATTTTATAAACACATGCCACTTTGTAATCGATATTCTAAATTAAAAGTTGAAACCTAATACAGAAAACATGTATACGTATTGACTTAAGCTATATTGTAACCTTTGGTATTGTTCATTCTTACAATAAAAATGTGAATTGTGACTTTATCAATAATTCTGAAAACAATAGTTGAACTTTATGTCACGCCTTTCTATTTAGCTCTATTATTTCACCTTCAAAGCAATGGTAGCATCAACAACGGATATATACTTATTTAAATTTAGTAATTAGTTAACTAATTACAAAAACTAAATAGTTAGTAATTAATACGTACATATTTATAATAAAAGAGTTTATATCAACTGTAATCCGAGAGAATGGTAGGTAATATTAAATTTAATATTTGATTAAACGTTCGTTGTATTTCCAAAATTTATTTTACTCATAATATTCCCAACAACAAGTCCAGAAATTTGTTTTTGTTGTTGGTACTACTTGTTACCAAATTGTTGCATTGAAAAGCATTAAACAAATACAAATCCTAAATATTTGAGAAGAAATTCCTTTTACTACGAAAAAATAATTGGTATTCCACCTTTTGCATGTTAAAATGAGCTTAAAAGAAACAACCAAACACGTCAGCAATTATGACTCTCCAACTTAATTTGATAAAGTAAGTTTTAGTGCTCATTTATTTATTTTAATTCGCATGTACTTTATATAAGTTAAGTTGACATTTGAAATCTTGTGTACTTTAAAACAATAACTTTACACTTTAACTGCGCTAATATTCGCAGGCTTTAGCTTAAAACTGGTGATTACAATATTAAAATTACGTATAAATGTACGCTGTTGCATAAAATGTTTTTGAATAAATACTACAAGACAACACAGTGCTTATTGGTGGACAAATTCTGTGTTGTACCATAAATGAATAATTCAATAAGACGTAAAAAAATCCATCTTAAAGCTAAAATTCCGCTAATATAAAGAAATTCATGCAATTAACATATAGATACCTAAGTATCGCTTTAAACTCACACTGTAGTCCATCATTTTCAACTGTATCAATACAAAATCTGATCTGCAGGGACAATAATTGGGACATCATATAAATCCGCAAAAAATCTTTTATCAAGATCTGAAGCAAAATGGATGTTAACCTTTATGCGCGGGAAAATATTTTGAAAAATCTCTCGTGTAAGTAAAATATTACTAAAAGCACTAAATAATTGATCCCTATTATATTAGTTTGTATCGTGTGTCTCAAGTTCAGGTGCGTACCAAACCATAACATCAATCATTTTAAAATGGGAGCACATAAAGTACTTTCCAGGGCCTTTTCAAAGCTATCGTCCAAAAACTTAGTTGTATGTCCAAAACTTGTGTAAATTGCTGAGAACAAAGATTTGTATTGAATGGAACACCCAATGTGGTAATGTTGCTTGATGGACATGGTAAAATTTTGAATTTCTAAAGAATTTTTGATGTCCTCGTCATAAAATAAAATGGTGTCGATCTGCATTTCCGAGATTTTGGATTGTGAACGTACAAGATGATCCATATACGCATGTAGAGTACTCCATTGGCTGGCTATGCCTTTGGTAAACTGAATGTACACTTTAGTGGTCGCCGGATTTGGTGGTTGGGTCAAGTTTACTCCATTGCATTCAGGCAGATTGCCTTTAAGGTCATCCTTAAAACGTGCTAATGTTCTCCAAGATCCTGTAATTTAATTTAAGTTCAACACGATCAGTATTAAATATTTGGTAAATTGTATTTATTCTATGAGTATTAATAATATTCTACCCACTTTGGTCCATTAACACCAGCTCATAGCTACTAGTCCATTTTTGAAACTGAATTTTTACGTCAGAAAGGTTTACCCTTGATTCATCCATCTTAATAAACGGTATGATTAGCTTAAACCGCATGTCTTGCTTCGGGAATATCTCAGTAGTCAAATTTTGTAATGGATTTCCAATAATAACATCTCGATTTTTCATATTTGCCCAAGATAATATTATGTACTCGAGCAGCTGGTCAGATTTTTTCAAAATTTTGTTCACAAATTTTTCGGAAGTGTTTTGGTATTGGGGTGTTTTGAAAACAGCATATTTATACATGTCCGGCATACCGTCAGATTTCCATAGATACTGAACATCCTGCATTGGCAGTCCATTCTTTTTAAAAATAATAGTGGCATTTGAGGGAACATTCCGTAAGACTTCTTTCATCTGAACACTGAACTGTTCCAAAAACAGCGGAAATTTGTTACGGAAGTCGAACTGGATATAAAATATTAAAAAGTCCGCATCTGGAATATGCCTTTTAACCAAATAGCTAGATCGCATATTTTCATTGTACATAATCCCAACTGGTATGGCAGGATGTCCAATGTAAAGAGAAACAAAATTTCTGACGTTATTCACAAACTGGAAACTGTTAAATTGGTCTCCGAAATTAAAAATGGAATAGTCGTAAATATTAAACGCCACAAAATTAAGTGTAATTGAAACTAACGATTTTAGTAACTTTGTTTTATTCGCCACTGTAATGTTTGTTTCTAGACTGTAGTAAAGATCGTGCAAACGATGCATAGGAAATCCTCCATTTGTTTTGTTTATGTAACAAAGTGAAAGTGTTATTTTTACTGGTGGTGATTCATCTGGTGTCAAATCATTCAGTAAATCGATAACTGGGATGATATCTTCAATGTCGTTTAGTAAGATGTCTATTTGATAAAAAACGAAAGTAAGTTTTTAAAATTCTAATTTTATAATTACTTTTCAACTTACCACTTTCGTAGTATACAATTTGGGAACATTGGAGAGCTTCCTTTATGACAGCTTTGTAGGTTAAATCATTTCCTTTGAGAACTTTGTGGATTTCTGCTGTCAAATTTTGACCAAAAGTTTTTGGAATTTGAAAATTGGAACGAGATATAGTGCTGTCGGCACATTTCCCTTGCTTAATAAATGCAAATTGAACAAGTGCTAAAAGAAATGTCACGAAAATGTTGCAGAGATTCGCCATTTTGTAATACAAATATTAAAAACGACACAAATTCTATTCGGTCCAAATTGCTACTAAGATTGGCATGGTTGACAACTTAATAACAACTTGCTGTAATGCAGTATATGTGTATTGTAACTTGCATGCAATGTAGCACAAAGCATTCATTTATCATTTTAAACACTAGCTCAATCTTGATAAATTTACACTGAAAGCAGGAAACGACAGAGATAAAAGCTGAAGTCAAAGCTTAAAATATTAAAGAAATTTCGTGTGTATACTATTTGGCAAATACATTTTTCAACTAAATAATAGGTTAATTTCAGCCACTTGGTTGATAGCATGGCTAAAAGTGAAATTATTGCTATGATGCGTCTTTACGCTCATATTTATTAATATATCGAACAATTTGGTGCAAAGGAAATAGTAAAACTCTGGGTTTTATTGTAACGTTGATTTTACATTACACATACGTTCTCGTGCAGAAAAATTATTTCATATGAAATACAACGACATATGCAATGTTAGCATATACTGACCTATAAGAACTCAATATGTCATGTTTTAATATTTTTTGGTACATCAAGTCTGTCAGAGAAAAAAATACTCAATCCATACACTATGAAAAATACTGAACTCAAGAAATATATGACTTTGGGCAATCTCTGTTTTATCATATACCAAAAGCTCACTTCTGAAAGTTCCTGTTCTGTGTACCTCTTCAGTACTAAGATTCATATAGCGTAACAAAAATTTCAATCCTAGTGTAATATATGGTGCATTTCTCATCATATGTAATATTTTCGTTTTTGTACGCATTACTTATAACCATTATTGTCAGTTTGGATAATAATGATACCATACAAGTAGGATTTAACTTTGTCAGCTTAGCCAAGTCCTTAAAGTTGCCATGATCATGATTTCAGAATAAATTAAACCTTATATTAACTTAGATAACATTTATTTGAAATGAAAAGTAGGTATCAAATAATTGTAAAACAGTTTTGTTGCATTTCTAATGCTACATCGGTTCATTCTGAATACGGGTTTCAAATACACACCCACAAATTTTTATCGCTGAAACATGAGTTACCTCCTAAATACAAGTTACGGCGTAATAGCTTGATTGTAATTATTCAGGATATTGTTTACCATAAATTTCTTATCTCATCTGATCAAATACCGGTATCGTAAAAACAAATAATATATCTGTGATTGGGGTTACAACGGATGTTTTTTTTCCTTTGAAAAAAAAAGACTGCGATGATAAACTTCATTGAAGTAGAAAATGTATTTATTTTGCAATCAAGTATAGAGTGGAACAATGAAATAAATTTTTCAACTGAAAATATTTAGGTGCATTGCAAAGGCAAATCTAACATGTGTTTCGGACCAACGAGCAGATTTATTTTCTTTTCCTTGTTGATTTTAATTTGGGTTTTTGAAATGCGTAATTAGTTTTATTTTTTATTTGTTTTATTATAAGAGCATTATCCTTACAAATGGTAATTGTTTTACTTATAGATTACATATGGACTTTTCCATGTCAAGACCTAAGAAACGGACGAAGACCTGCCATTTGTGTTCATGGCCGTTGTCCACAAGACTACAGAAGTGTTCTCTGGGATAGTGGATGCAGGGACGGACAACGTTGTTGCATTTGAATCCGAAAGCACGCAGATCCGTCCACTATAAACAGTGCATACTGCATTTATTACTGTTACTGGCACAAAAAGTGTTTTCATTCGAGTTTTTTAAACTTCCTTTTTTAAATTAAATATTTCATTTGTAATTTCTGTTTTTTTTCCTGCTGCTGCAGAACAAATCACGGTCGGAAATTGTTTCTGAAGTACACTTATATTTTGTTGGTAGTGGATTTGCTTAAGAACTGTGCCTTTATAATTTTTTTTACTTATTTACCTGTTAGCCGAAACAGAAAACGACAGAATAGGCTAACTTATGATAACATCTTTGAATAAATGATATTAAAAAACTGAATTATTTTGTTAACCTGCACTGGTTTCACAACATAAATAGGTGTTCATATTTGCCTAGTGAAAGTGACTTGTCAGTTATTACAGTTAACACAAGCCTTGTTTACTTTTTTCACCACGAGAAAAAATGTTCGCTGTAAAATAAACCGAATTGGGGATGGTTCTCGTTGCCGATCGATTTTATGGAATGAACCAACTTTCAATGTTATACAAGGACAACTTTTGACAAATTTTCGAAACCAGTTACAACTGTTAGGCAAAGTTGTAAGTTTCATTCTTTTATGTTACATCACACGAATGAGGCATGTCCGGTAAAACTTCAGTTTAATTTCATATATACGTGTTATTTGAACGCATGTGTAACATTTTTTAAGCTCTTTACGTCATTCGTTAAAGTAAATATTAATTTTATTCGAATGTGTTTGGATGATTAAAAATGACAGGGATGATCAAAGCAAAACTGTTGTTTTGAAATGAAAATGAAACCTGTACTGGAGTATACATTGGAGAATCCCGGAAAGGTATTGAAACAAGAGCTACACAACAT
>JAQFZH010001217.1:0-23110 GCA_034695485.1 Entomobrya nivalis
ATCTTGTCTATTTCAAGCCTACTTTATGCTTACACTAAAACACCGAGGATTGGTAGTCGATTTACTTCAAAATCTTCTCAAGGCAATGATCTTATCCAAAGAAAATAGCAAAGTGGGTGCCGAGGACTTTTTAGCAGTTTTTAATCCATTTGATATCCCAACCGCTGCCTTTCTTTTAGGATCAGTATTGGCACTTGTAACATTGCTATCGAGTATAACTGTGTCTAGAAATAAAACGCTGCTTAGTTTCTCTGCTGCACTCCGTTTCGTGATATTGTACCCTTTGAGGTCCATTTTGGAACAAGGCGATACAAGCGGATATGTCAGAAACGCCCCTTGTAGTGTTACCCCTTGTCGAAAAATACTTGTCGAAATTTTTCTAGTCGAAATGAAAACAGCCATTTTACTAGAAGAAAAGAGGTAGCAGAAACCCGGCTTGCAGAAACTAATCAGTCGAAATATTTTAGAAGAATATCACACAAATTTACAATTATCTCAATTGTTAATGTGACCATAAACATTATTTAAGTTTTTATTCTTTACTACAGCAAGTTTTATCTTTTTTGCAATTATATTGATAACAGCTAATTCGAATGCAGTGACGTGGCAAGAGTGTGGCTTCCTCAATTCCATTGAATTTTTTATACTACAAGCTGGTTTGTAAATGTTGACCTGTTTTTGCACAGATAATATATAAAACTTCGATTTCAATGATATATATTATATTTTTGTACTCCAACTTTGAACGATGAATTATTTTTTTGTTTATGGGAATTAGAATCTGGGAATCATCAGCAACAACAACTGGAGATGAAGTTTCTTGAGAGTCCATGGTTAAGTAAAACTGTCGTGCACTATTGCATGAATGCTACTGGGAAAAAATGAAACCATGAGACCCTTTTTTCAAATCATAACGACATTTGAAATTTTTAATGTTCATTACAAATTCGAGAAATTAAAATTCGACTAGTAAATCACACTAAGCCATTTTTTACAAATAGAAATTCGACAAGAATTTTTTTTCGACAAGCAGATTTCGACTTTAGTTTTTCGACAAGAGGTAACACTCCAAGAGGCGTTTCTGACATATTATCGGGACCCATACAAGCAGGTTAATAAAATTGTGCAAAAATACTACATTGGCCGGATATTTTGTAATTTCGACATGGTTCTTTTTATGCTACGTGGACGGAATTCAGTTTCAGTGTTCCGAAAACAATGGTTGATTTAATAATGCATAGTAACATGCCATATTTTACTACTACTAGACATCCATATAAAGGGCGATGGTATTCAACCCTGAAGGACATGGTGCTCGCAGATATAATTCATGCGTACAAGGAAGGCTCATTTATGAGAGTGTTTTTGCACAAATTTAGACATCACTTGTTTTTGGCGAATTATAAACAAAGTGAGTCTGATATAATTTATAATACTAGTAGAAAATTAGATGTTTCTTTGGAAAATGGACTAAAGTTGGCAAGCATTCAAAAGTTTGCTTTGGTGAGCACTGGAGACGATACTGACTTTTTTGTGGGTTTAATAAAGAAATATACGGACTATTATGTAATACCGGGTCTGTATAATATGTCAGGAAAGCCTCTTCGAGTGTTACCTCTTGTCGAAAAATGCTTGTCGAAATTTTACTAGTCGAAATGAAAACAGCCAATTTACTCGCCGAAAAGAAGTAGCCGAAACACAACTTGTAAAAATATATTAGTAAAATTATTTTAAAAGAATATCACAATTATGAAATTATCTCATGAATTAAAGTGTGATCATAAACATTATTTTAGTTTCATCTTCTGCAGCTGTAAGTTTCAGTGGTATTTGGTTTTCCTTTTTTGTTCTTGGTTTTATCAACCATGCTGTAATGTATGTTTAATCAAACCTATAGACATTATTGCTAGTACACGGAATATATATGAGTTGCCATTTCTTTAGGGGTAATATCTAAGTGTTCCGTTTCGGATTTACGAAAATGGCCATCAATCACTTCAAGTGTACTCATCAAATATACTTTACTTTACTTGTACTTTACAAAATATTTTGTTTGCCAAGGACGTTAGCCAGATGTGCAGCGGAATAAAATATATATTTTTTTTGCTGTCGTGTCAGTTGCATACAAATCCGGTTTAAAAAAGAAATATTAATATAAATTTTCCACTGAAAATTCCTTTGATTCTCAGTGCATTTGTGTTCGTATTGCATTGTGTCTGGGGACAGTAGACAGACCGCTTGAATCAATATATGGTTATTCAATAAATATTTAAATAATACTGACACCATGTCAATTGTCTGAATTGCCAAATATGTTTTTTTAGAATGATCAAAAAGTTTACGATGAAATTTAATTTAAATACCATAGCCATACATTCGAAGTTTATCAGTAATCTAAAGCAATAAGCAGATTAAACAACTCAAGGTAAAGTTTCACATCAAATATTATCTAATTTTTTGCATAAGAAACTAACTAGGAAATAACTAATCGAATATTTACTTTTCGAATTTTAATCTCTTTTCTCCCTAAACGAATTTTAGTTCTATATCCTTTTTTTGTTTTAGATGAGTGCTCAGCATAAAACAACCGCCATGATCGTTCTAGTCCTTTTTGCAATTTTGGTCGAGGCTCTGGGTCAAGCACCATGTGGTTGTGCTCCTCAACCTACAATTATTCAGCTGTCGTGTAATGGACAAGGTGTTGGCTATCCAGCTTCCCTAGCTCCGGCACCAGCCACAGATTTCAATGTTAGCCCAACTTCCAGCCATATCGAGGAGGAAACTAGTTCAAATAACGTGGCAAACGAAGTTACTACTCTAGCTTCAACCGACTTTGATGAAGCTTGGTGTAATCGGGATGAGGAGGGACGTCCGACAGGCAATCCAGTCGGAGGTTTTCCAGAGGGATTTCGCTGGTTGCAAAGCTGCGCAGGTGAATGCTCTTGTGAGCATCCTTCCGTTTGGTTAGGCAATAATAATAATAATCAACGCATGCCATATATGAACTGGAATGGAGATTTGGCAGCTCTTGATTTCGATATTGGGAAACCTGGTGAGCCAACCTATAATATGGTCATGTGCTGGCCGGTTCGTGTGCCAAGCAGTGGTTGTGAGCAGTGGGCTCCATGGATAGCTAACTACAAGGACACGTAGACTGGAATATTAAAACATGATTTGACGAAACAATGTTGATTTTAATCACATAAATGAATATATTAAATGCACATAAAAAATTTAAATGAGCAGTATTTACGAAGATATTTGTCATAAAATCTGTTGAGTCTATTTGCTTTCCAGAAAATATAAAAACTGCTTTTAAACTCATACACAATATATTCACATAAAGATTTTACAAACTGGAACAACGAGTTTTTAGAATGGGTAGTATCCAGGCTTAGCTTCCATACGTTTTTTTTTCGGCAAATAATCGTGATCATCAGTCATCATTATCATCATGTTCTGCCACCCAAATACAACGGTCAACGCAATAGAACAGGTTATGGTGGTTCAGCTTACGCATTTATTAAAAAAAGCACATTATAGTACCTCATAAACAAAATACGACATCAGCTATACATTAGATATTGCAATATTTAATTTATTTTGCATTTTTTATATTTTCTATTGCAGAAACATTTTAAAAGCATTGATTTTATGAATAGTTCAAACTAAACGGTTTAACGATTTAATGATTTGAGTTGTATATCGAAGCTGAAAAATTTCATGCGTAAAAGAATTAAAGCCACTGTAACATTTGAGCTCAGATCGATTGCTTTTAAATGTGTAAGGTTAAGATTTACAATACTTTAGGAAAAGCAATTTTAAGAGGGCACCAATTATGTAGCAGCCATTATTTAATATATTTCTATAAATCTTAAATCGTTAAAATTCTTGCCACCAAAAAAAATCAGTCTAGTACTATGTGGCAATACAGACACGTGCAAAAGTATATATTTTCCGAATATGCGTTTAGTAAGTTTCAACGGTAGTTTCGTAAGATAATGTTTTGATATGGAAATGGTGAGCGTAAGTGAATTGATAGCTATAATTAGAAATATATTAGAGTTCACAGCTATGCTTTTAACTTTAAAATACTTATCAGCTGTTCTAGGTTCAAAAATAATCCAACAAAAACTGAAAACGTTTCCTATTTCGACTATAAAGGTGCAAAAAAATACTGAGGAGATTTGCCTAATATTTGAATGTCCTATGATTTTGTAATCATGCAATAAAAAATCTTTTACCAGTGGCAGATGTACATACGTATGTAAACCAATAAATAACTTATATTCAAATAATACACACTAACAAATTTAAATTACAGAAATAAAAAAAGAAATATTCTAATATGACTGGTTTTCACATTTTGTTGAACTAAATTCGCTTTGTAAAGCAAAAGATAAGACAGATCTTTAGATTTTGGATAAATTTAGAGATTGTACCTTTCAAATTATTGGTTCCTAGAAAGATCTTGAATTGCCAAGTGTTGTGGCTTATGGATATAGTCATCCTGTTTTTGTGGACAGTTACTCCATAGAAAATAATAAACCAGTCCGATACAACTTATCGAGATTTCAAAAAATACATTTCAATGGACAAATAATAAAAACAGGAATAACTCGACTAAAATCAAAATACACTTGTACTAAACAAGACGTGTACTAAATTTCCAATTGAGTTGGCTATTAAAAGAGGACCTTGGAATGTTAGTATAAAATACACTTGTACTAAACAAGACGTGTATTTTATACTAACATTACAAGGCCCTCTTTTAATAGCCAACTCAATTGGAAATTTAGTACATGACATGTCATCTATAAATTTTCACAATTATACTACATTTTTGGAAACGAGTAAATAAAAGAGATGTATTCAAGTATGACCTCAACCAAATTTGAAAGCGTACCAGAGTTAATGGTTGACTTGGTAATTCATTGTAACATGTCTTATTTTACGACTACTAGACAGTCATACAACAGCCAAATGGTATTCTACACTACAGGATAAGATGCTCTCAGATATAATTAACGTGTGTAAAGAAGGTTCATTTATGAAACAGTTCTCACTCAAATTCAAACAAAACTTGTATTGACAAGCTTTGGCTACTTATATTGAAAGTGAGTCGAATAAAATTTATAATATAAATAAAAGTTTATCTGTTTCGTTAGACGAAGGTCACAAGTTGTCAAATATTGACAAGTTTGGCTTAGTGCGCAATACAGATAATAATACGTGCGTACGTGATAATTTTTGTTGGGTTAATGGTTAAATTATTATGTAATACCAAGTAGAGAAGATAGTTGGTTTGTTAGTCGAACTTCTTGGTATGTTAAGCGTAACCAGGTTTCAAAGGAGATCGCGAGATTGGAGCAGTTCGGAATTTATAGTAGATGAAATCGTTATTTTCACTTACCTCAAGTTATAGGAAAATTGATTCAAATGGATAAACGGTTAAATAGTTCCGAGAATAATTACTTTAGCTTTGTGGCCATGGAAAACTCCAAACTGGAAAGTCAAATTTCTGAGGGAGCACCTCTGCAATTTATTATATTATATTATATATTATATATACACAACTCCAGTTTTAACTTTTAAAAAAATAATGGAGCTCTTTTATGATAGATCGTATTAGTTGCATCGCTACAAAAGCACATAAATAGATTCGTAAATGTCACTATTAGAATACACAATATTTCTTTTAATTTTCGAAGATATTGCTAATGACAGCACACACTCCTAAACTTCAGACTTGACACTTTTATATAAAAAAAACTATCAACATTTTTTATTCTTCTTTTTTTGCACAATGGCAACGATAAAGGTAATTTATTTTGTATTACTGTACGGTAAATTGTAAAAGCTTACTTACTACGATGTTTATGAAATATATAAATTGAAATATTGAAATTGAGTGTTCTTTAATGAGTGTCTTTTGTCAGGTTACTATTGTTATTTTGAAGGCATACAAACGAATCTTTTACACATGGTCATATACGACGACTATATATGAATGCATTCAATTGTTAAGCAAAAATTACAACAGTTTATTTATTATACCAGTTATTATATATCAATTACGTCTGACGTTATACAACTATAAAAAATACTTTGGAATAAAAGGTTTGCTTTATAAATTCCATGTCCAAATAAACTAAACTTCGTCCTTCATGTAACCTATTGCATCATCTTAAAAGGTAGCTGGTATGAGTTCTTACCTTCGCAAAAATATTTTTAAAAAACTTTTACTAGTAGCAAAGCGTATTTGCGTAAGCGTTTGACGCCTTAACGTATTTTTTTGGTATTGCGAAACGTCCAACATGAAGTGTACTTATATTTCACAAACATTAGTTTTAATACTAGTTTTAAAGTTGAATTTTAGCTGCGAAGGAATACATCAGATAGACTCGTGGACTTTGAATACATTCAACGATTGTACTTTTCAAATCCTAGGTTCCATACAAGATCTTCAAACACCCCGAATTGAAGACTATGGGTCTAGTCATCCGACTTATGTGGAAACATACTCCAATTTAAATTTGGGTCGTTATAACCAACCAACTTTACTCCAAATGCTAAATAACGGCACAAGAATAAAAACAGGAATAACTCGATTTCAGCCAAAACATACATCTTGTCTAGTTCAAGTCTACTTCATGCTCACACTAAAACACCGAAGAATGGTAATCAACTCACTTCAGAATTTACTCAAGGCAATGATCTTATCCGAGGAAAATCCACATTTTGTAATTTACATATTTTCACAGTTGAACGTTGTTCCCATAATAACCATACTAGAAGAATTTAACTCGGTATCACTAACAAGCATTCCAATTATGTCCATTGAAACACCACAAATAATGGATATGCTCTGTTTATCTTGTGAAATGATAACAGTTCGAAACATATTTAATTTACAAATGGACAAAAACTATCTAAAAATTCGATTTAAAGAAATATTTAGAAATTTGAATAGAAGGCCGATACAAATTCAGACAATGTTTGTACCATATATACGACCAGGGGATACTTGTGGCCTTTACGAAAACGGACTTAGTACTCCATCCGGACAATGCACAGTTTTTAACTTGGTTCTTAAACATAACTTTACTTTTAGCTCACGTTATTATCCAAATGTGATGTTAGGCTCAATACTCCATTCATCTTCCATGAGCAGTACGGGAATACATTTTATCTTTTTGGAGACAGTGAAAAATCATTTGGTAAAAAATACTTGGATTTCGTATGGATGCATTTACAAAAAGTATCAATATGTCGCCTTTTTGAGTAAAGTGGACGCGGTGGACTTTTTAGCAGTTTTCAATCCATTTGATATCCCAACTGCTGGATATTTTTTAGGATCTGTTTCAGCATTTTTAGTAGTTTTATCGACTATCGTTTTGTATAGAAGCAAATCAAGACTTAGCATTTTGAATGCAATAGATGCTCTCCGTTTTGTGATTTTGTATCCCATAAAATCAATTTTTGAACAAGGTGATCACAGTGGATTGATAAAATTGTGCAAAAATACGATCTCCGGCTACTTGCTAATTTCGACGTGGCTCTTTTTATGCTATGTGTTCGGAAATGAGTATAAGGGAGGCATATACTCTAGTATGACATCATCTCAAATTCAAAGTGTTCCGGAAACAATGGTTGATTTAATAATGCATAGTAACATGCCCTTTTTTACTACTACTAGACATCCATACAAGGGTCAATGGTATTCCACCCTAAAGGATATGGTCCTCGCAGATATAATTCACGCGTACAAGGAAGGTTCATTTATGAGAGTGTTTTTGCACAAATTTAGACATCACCTGTTTTTGGCGGATTATAAACAAAGCGAGTCTGATATAATTTATAATATTAGTAGGAAATTAGATGTTTCCTTGGAAAATGGTGTAAAGTTGCCAAGCATTCAAAAGTTTGCTTTGGTGAGCACTGTGGACGATAGTGACTTTTTTGTGGGTTTAATGAGAAAATATACCGAGTATTATATAATACCAAGTAAGGAAGATAGTTTATTTGTGAGTCGAACTCCATGGTATGGAAAACGGAATCATATTGCTGGAATGATTTCGAGTGGGATTGCGAGATTAGAACAGTCTGGCATTTATGATAGGTGGGATCGTCATTATCATTTGTTTGAAGTAATTAGGAAAATGAGTGAGGTAGATAGAAGATTAAATGTTAGTCAAGGAAAGTATTTTGGGTTTGTGGTGATGGCGAAATCGAAGTTGGAGAGTCAAAATAGTGAGGCAGCGCCACTAAGTTGGAATGTAGTTGATTTGGTGTTTCTTGGTTGTGGAATTATTATTGGAATAGCTGGTGCTGTTTTAGTATTGGAATTGGTTGTAAGAAAATTATTTTGAGGAAAAGATAAAAGTACGGTTGCAGAAAACTTTGAATATTCACTGTAGTCTTTTAATGCCAAAGTTATGGATGATAACATACGTGGACTTTTTCATTACTAAAAATAAAAAGTTTGAGAGTATTTTAATTTTTGTAACAACTAATCATTACGTACGCATGCAATTACTTGTAGGCATTCGATTCTTTTGCACCTTTCTTTGGCATTTTGACCATTCACAATAGTATCAAAAATCCTCCTTCAAAATAATTATGCCGCGCGTTCTGTACCCTAAATCGTACTTTTTACCTCCTAATTATTTTTGCGATAGAAGTTAACTTGGATTCAATTATAATGCATCTTACGTAGTTTGTGTTTCGTACAGGACTCTGTGTTTAAAAAAATCACCTAAGCTTATCTTGTACTCTGACACGCATTATACTTCTGATTTTTGGTTGCTAACAAGAAAATAAAGTAAAGGTTTCATTGGCATGCTCGACTTGACTAGTTAATCAATTCAGCTAAACTCTAGCAACCATACCGATTATACTGCAATTTGGAAGTGAAACAAAAAAGGCAATGATAAGATGGCATACAGTGGACCAGATTTCGACAATGGATGTGTTTGTTATTTTAAATGTAAGAAGCCGTCTAAGTTGGGACTAAATATAAATGACAGGTGTACGCAGACAAAGAGCGAAAAACTATATGAATTTGCAAACAGGTTGAATACTTTTGAAAGCTTTATAGGTATGAACACAACTTCAGTCACATGAGTCACATGTACAACAGCTAATTGATAAAGTTGCATATAGTTGATAGCATTTATTTACCAACATTTACGAGACTTCATCATCGTAATGCCTTTCTTGAAAGCTTTTATTACGAACGAATGGTTATACAGCGTACTAATATGACCCAATCAATTCTCAATATTAAACAAACAACTGTAATTACTTTGAATTATATTTGAATTACCATAATTGCTTGTACGAAATTGACATATCCAAAACATTGCTGACTCTGAATACAACTTTGCTTTAGATTTGAAAAAAATGTGTGTGCATTCCATTCGCCTAGCCACTAATACGCTTTACCCTTATTTGATCTGCGAAGCTGTAATAAGGAGCCATTCATCAAAATATGCCTCGGTAATACACACATATACTTATTATTTTAAACGTAAGGCAGTCAAACATCCTATCGACCCATACACATTTTCCTCGAAATTTATCTTTTCTTCTTCTAGGAAACAAATGTTTTGACATAAATATTGAACAGCCCCATATTACGCATTACATATACAATATTTTTTTTTGCATATCTTATTCGTACTTGACTTGAAAAAGCACCGCTTTTTCGCATTCGTTTAGTTCGATACTTTAGTTATGTTATCAGTTCCATTGAGTAGAAGGTTAGATCGAGTTTTGTAAGCCTAACCGATACAATCCAACCTTTTCAAAGGTTTCCACGGAAACCAAGCTGTTTAGAAAAATTACTAGAAATGGATGTATTTTTTTCACTAGAAATCCATTTCGGATCACTTTTCAATTCGATTTGTTTCAAACGGAGTGAACATAATGTTTTTTTTTCTTTTGATGTTTATAGTAAATCAGTTGAGTGCTAATATGTTTATCCTCCAGGATATTTTACACTTGTGTAACAGTCTTTGTTTGAGAGAATAAAGGGAAAAGAAAACAGGAAAAGGTACAGATGACATATTTCCATGACATGACATTGGAACGGGGTACTTACAGCATAAGTAATTTCTATGGATTACATGTATACGTTACCTACGTTCGTAGCTAGATACATATATTGCATGCTTTATTTTTACTATTCGATGATGATATTACTCTATCCATAATGTTTATGACATTCAATATTTTGCTAATGGCTTTTCATAAAGTTTTTTCGTGATATGATTTATTCACGTGAAGAAAAGTCTATGAAACTTTTTTTTTAATTCAACTGAGGCTGAGGAAAAAGAGTACGTGAGTGTTAACGTATTCATATTATTACCGTTCCGCATTAAGGTAAATGTTTAATAAGTTTATTTTTTGCTAATCGTGTTTCTAACTAAAAATCGTTTTGTTATTACACTCGTGTAAAAGACAGCTTGTTCAGTGAAAGAAGTAGATGTAGAAGTTATTTTAAGAGTAGTACTACGAGCAGTTATTTGTTCGCTAATAAACGTACACTTAGAGCCAACCTCGCATAAAATATCGTAATTTAAGCCTATTTATAACGAGTTTTATTTCACAAAAAAATACTTATAGAATTTTTCTTCTTTATTTAAATGTAAACTTTGTTTATTCATTACGATGGTATTCTACTGTGACAATCAATCCTCATACTAATGTTATAAATATTTCTTTATTTAAAACTTAAGTTCATAAAAGACAATTTTTTTAACCTTATCTTTGTTGTTTTTGTTTCATAAATAAATAAAAAGAACACTTACCCATCATGAAACAAAAGATGCTCGAAATTTTATTAAAGAAAAATTGCAATAAACCATCGATTTTTTTTGTTATTTTAACAATTCAAAGCTTCAAGTTTTTTTTTGACTTATTCATAGTTACCGTGCAAAAGTATTATGTGTATATGTATTACAAGCTCTAGTTTAAAAATTTAGAGGGCCACATTTGATCACCGCTAAAACTTTCTGTTAAATATTTACACTCTGCTAAATTTATATTTCCAAAAATGAACTTCTTTTTTGTTACACAAATGCTCAGGTTTCTACTAGTTTTAAACTTCAAAACCTTTTGTAAAGGGATGTATCAACTAGACTCATGGATTTTGAATACATTCGACGATTGTACTTTCCAAATAATTGGTTCATTAGAAGATCTTCAAACAGATCGGATCGTAGAATTTGGATCCAGCTATCCCATATTTGTGGATATTTACTCCCCTTCGAATGGTCAATTTGGTCGGTATAATCACTTTGCCTTACAACGAATGCTAAATGAAGGCAAAACTATCAAAACAGGAATAAATCGACTCAACCCAAAACATACGACTTGTCTCGTACAAATATATTTTATGCTTACATTAAAAGATCCAAAAGTTATAGTCAGATCCCTTCAAAATCTACATAATGCCATGGTTTTATCCAAAGAAAATCCCGATTTTGTGATCTACAAATTTTCACAAATGAATTTTGACTTCATACACAACATCATAGTTAAATTGAACCAGGCATCGTTAACAGGCATTCCAATCATTTATCTGAACACACCACAAATGTTAAGTGTGTTGTGTTTGGCTTGTGAGCTGGTAACGTTAAAGAATTTAAGGAATGTCGAGAGCGACAAAAACGCTGTAAAAAGTTTATTTGATAAAATGCATCCAAATTTGATGCAAAAGCCCATATATATCAAAATTAGTCCGTTAGTAAGATTAAAATCAAGTGATACGTGCAGTCTTCATAAAAACGGACTGGATACGCCATCCGGACAATGTTCTTTACATAATTTGGCCCTCAAGTATAACTTTATGTATTCCTTCCGCTACTCTTTGAATCGAGTACTTGGTGAAATATTCCACCAATCTTCAATGAGTAGTACGGGTATACAAATTGTATTTTTGGAAATGGTTAAAAATCAACTAACTAAATATACTTGGATTTCATATGGATGCATTTACAACAAGTATAAACACGTTACCTTTTTGAGTATGGTGGATGCCGTTGATTTCTTAGCGGTTTTCAATCCATTTGATATTCCGACAGCTAGCTTCTTTTTGGGATCTGGTTTAGCACTTGTATTAATCCTATCTATTATTGTTCTGTATGGAAGCGAATCCTTAGAACTGGGCATTTTGTGTGGAAAATGCACACTGTATCCCATCAAGTCAATTTTTGAGCAGGGTGATCAAAGTGGTTTAATTAAATTTTGCAAAAATAGGTTGGCGGGATATTTGGTAATTTCGACTTGGCTCTTTTTATGCTATGTTGTGGGAAATGAGTATAAGGCTGGCATGTATTCAAGCTTGACATCTTCCAAGATTCAAAATGTTCCGGAAACACTGGTCGACTTAATAATGAACAGTGGCATGCCATATTTTACGACAACTAGACATTGGTTTAAAGGCAAATGGTATTCAACCCTAAAGGATATGGTACTTGCAGATATAGTCGATGCGTATAAAGAAGGTTTTATGAAACAGTTTTTACGCAAATTTAAACATAACTTGTTTTTGGCGGATTATAAGCAAAGTGAGTCTGATATAATTTATAATATCAGCAAAAAGCTAACAGTTTCGTTAGAAGAACGTCAAAAGTTGTCAAATATACAAAAGTTTGCTTTGGTGAGTACTGCAGATGACAGTGAGTTTTTTGTTGGACTAATGAGAAAATATACAGAATATTATGTAATATCAAGTAGTGAAGATAGTTTGTTTGTTAGTAAAAAACCATGGTTTGGGAAACGGAATCACATTGCTTTAATATTTTCAAAAGGGATTGCGAGATTAGAACAGTCTGGAATTTATTATAGATGGGATCGTCATTATCACTTATTTAAAGTGATTGGGAAGTTGAGGGAGGTGGATAGAAGATTGAATAATATGCACAGTGAGTATTTTGGTTTTGTTGTAATGGCGAATTCAAAGCTGGGTGGTAAAAATGATCAAGTGGTGCCGTTGAGTTGGAATGTAATTGATTTGGTGTTTTATGGGTGTGGAGTTTTTATTGGTGTATCTGTGGTTGTTTTAATATTGGAATTGTTGGTATGGAAATTATTTAGGATAAAAGATTTAAAAAAACACTGTTTTAAAATACGTTGAAAATTGTGCTTTCAATGTAAAAATTAAGGAGTTTAGGGCTTTATGATAGTAAGTATGTTGATGAATAGAGAGGATTGAATGAAACAGCATTTAATAATCTACACTTTGAAATTTAAATATTTGTTTGTATCGATGCAGTACACCATTAATAATATGTTATGGCTATTCAACTAAATATTATGTAATTGTAAGAATTTTTAAGTGACAACATTGTCAAAAAAAATATTACCGACTTTAAGTTTTTTTTAAAGTTCAAATATTACTATACTACATTAACTTTGCTACAACTATAAACACATATGTTGTAAGTATATTTATATTAGTCCTATAATAAATGTGAGAGGGGAAACTCGAGTAATTTTCATCACATTTTTTTTCACGGATATTCTTAGTTTTGAAAGCAAATGTAAAAAATTTAATAGATATTACTATTCTACATAATTTCGTAGAGATTATATTTGATGAATTCCTTTAAAAATATATATTTAAAAGTTTTATTTGGTAGCTTTAAATCTCCTCATCTCATACGTTAAGTAAAATAGCACGTTAAGATGCCCATGACCAAGTAGGCATTGTAAAAGTGCATAATGTGGGTCAAACTGAAAGTTTCTACATCGATTACATTTGCAATTACAGAAAAAAAACGGTTTTAGGCGCTTTGTCTCATTACTACTGGGTTTTTAAATTTTAACTGGGTTAATACCATATACCAGTGGATTAGTGGGATACTCGTCAAGATGTATCAAACAAGCACGTTTGTTTCGAAACCTAAGAAACTCGTGAAAAATTGATGAAGATTGTATGAGTTACACAAATGTATGTATGCGGTAAATATAATATGTACAACAATCGTATTTCTGACCTTTTCATAATTTTAAGGTACATCCTTTACAGCTCATCATTTTTCCTAATTGTTCCAACATTTGTTCTTCGATGCACCAAATTACTCATCAAACCCATTACGTTTCTTAGCCAATGAGTAATTACTCAAGCAACTTTTCTTCCCATCAAATCTCAATAACCCTTTTTGCATCAACTCGTCCTCACCAACCGTACTCTCCAAAGCTCTAACCCTCCCATTTTTAGCCATATCCCTTTTAATCCTTTCCACACCCTCCAAAACCCTCAGCATATTCAAATACACAATCTTTCTCAAATCCTTTAAACTCCATCCTCGAAATAGCAACTCACTAATCAATTCCGGATACTTTGAAACATCTTCCAATCCTTCTGCTGGCATATCCATTCCATCAAAGTCTGCACCCAGTCCGATATTATCCGTCCCTCTAGTAACGTTTCTCACATGCTCCATATGTCGAATCACGTCGCTTATCGTCGCTCGTCTAGGATAACCTTGGTCACAGTATAAAAAGTCGCTGTAGAAGTTGATCAATATGACGCCGCCATTCTTTTTCTAAAATAAACAAAAAAAAATCAAAACGTTAAAGCGTTTTACGAACATCAAAAAAACGTTTTTCACTATCGATTAACGTTAACGAATATCGAATAATGTTTACGAATCTCAAATAACGTAATCATATATCTGATAACGTTAACGAATATCAAATAGTTTACCATAAATTTCGTTTCCAAATCTTACCAAAATTTCCAGCACCTTATCCCCCACATTCCTATGCACATTACAAACTGCCTTAGCCCCCGAATGACTAAAAATCACTGGCGCCTTGGATCTCCAAATTGCCGCAATCATCACATCCTCACTCACATGACTCAAATCCACAATCATCCCAATTCGATTCATTTCCCCAATCAAATCCATACCCCAGCTTGTAATTCCTCCCGGATTCACCCTTCCCAAAACATACTCCCATTTTCCCTCCATCCCATCCACTGGACTAGCATTCGCCCACGCAGTATTACAACTATGCGTTAACGTCATATACCTCACCCCCAACCTATAAAACTGCCTTAACACCCCCGCACTATTTTGAATCAAATGACCACCCTCCACTCCAATCAAACTTGCTATTTTCCCCCCTTCCCCCTTATCACCCGACCTATTAAACGTTGTCTTGGCAACACATTTCGCCGTTCCACAAAACTCCAAGTCACCAGAATACCTTTCGATAAGCCTTCTTATCAAATCAATTTGTTCCAATGTTTGAACTACCGCATCCTTCCCTTGAGTTTCGCATGGGGCATAAGCCACCCAAAACTGGGCGCCTACTTGACCCTTTCTTAGTCTCGGAATGTCGGTATGGCTGTTAGTCCAATTTTTCAGTCCAACTTTCCCCTTTCTCAAATCTCCACTCAAATTAAATCGATCCATCTGATTTCCCGTAATTTTACGAATATTCCAAGCCAAGTCATTGTGTCCATCAAATATCGGGTAGATTTTTAAAAGTCGCCGTGCTTTTCCACCACAGTTCGTCTGACAATATTTCCGGATATTTTCAACCTCATCTAAAGCAACCCTGTCGTATTCCAATTCATCCGCAGTCCAAGTCCAATCATCAGGATAGATACGACAATTTTCTTTAAACAGGTCATCATCCTCCTCTTCCAACATCGTTTCCCATGGCAACCCATGAAATATTACACCAAATATCATTCCAGTAATTATACCCACCGTAAAAACGAGCAGGATGATAATAAACGTGGATTTTCGCAGTACTAAAATTTAAAAAATAAAGTCACAATATAAATATTTAATATTTATTTTGTAAAAGAAAACTATAGATTAATTTATATAATTATTAATAAACTTACAACACATTGTTCCCTTTTTAATTATTGTCCCATCCAAAAAAAAAATCGAATTACTTTTTTATTACTACAAATTATTGATAAGGAGATGGTTTTTATTTTACTGACTCAAGAGAAAGCTCTCAAATCACTATACTGAGTTAAGTATCATTCCCCTCACTCACTCATATAGCTATCCAGATCAGGGATCTGATCTGTCTGTGAAATTCCAATGTAGAAGTATAGACCAATAAGGGGTCATTCATAAAAAAATGTCTTAATTGCACAGATATATCAAATATTTTAAACGAGCATGGTATTTAGGCTTCTTATCGGACAATAATTTTTTTTCTATCTATTTTTTACATATTTTTTTTTATTTTAGGCAATAAATTTTGTGACATAAATATTGAACAACCCCTTATTACGCGTTACATCTACATTACATTTTTTCTGGACACCTTTTTTATTTGCACTCCTTTTTAGTTCGATACTACATACAAAAAAGCATAAGCATTACATTTAGTTATCCCATCATCAAATTAGGTATACAATCGAAATGATTCAATAGAATTTTCCCTGGGCTATATGTCGCGATATAATGTAACCATTTTCAAATGTTTCCATGGAAACCAAGCCTCTTAAGAGAAAAATAATCTACTTGTACGGCCATACATAACGTATATGTAAGTGATGATATGTAATCAAAGTTGAAGATGAGCTCTTGAGAAGATGAACTAAATAGACTCAAAAGAAAGTAATCTTTGATCTTAATAAAAAATACTCGAAAGAAGAGAAAATGAAAGAGGCTGGATATTACATGACGACGGCACACCTTATGTATGGTAAAGGGCTATTGTACTAAATGTAACAAAAGTAATAGGTATGTGAAATCTGCGACACAAAAATGTCTCACAAAAATCGAATAGAAAAAAAAATATATATATGCGATTGTAGCTCAACAGATACACATTTTTATTTTATTCTCTGTCCAGAAAGCAAAAATCAGATAGGGTGAAAGCGCTGAGGAATGTGTATGTATTTTTTTACTAGAAATCCATTACAGATCACTTTTCAAATCGATTTGTTTCAAGTCAAGTGAACATAATGTTGTTTTTTTTTACCTTTTTTTGATCTAATTGAATATCAGCTCTGTGTGATAATATACTTATGTTTATCCTTCAGGATATTTTACGCTTGTGTAAGAGTCTTTGTTTCGAAGAGAAAATGGAGATGGAGAGTGAAAAGGAAACGGGAAGTGGTGCCTATGACACATTTCGATGATATGACATGTGTACTGAGCTGAGTACTAACAATATATATACCTATGTAAGTAGTCTCTCTCTATACATTGCATATGTACATGTTAGTTACGTAAGTAGGTACATTACATATTTTTTTATTATGAGATGATGATGACGATAATGCTCCAAATCAAAATGTTTACGTTATTTAATATTTTTTTGCTAATAGCTTTGTTATAAAAGTGATGATGATGTGATGATACCTGTGAAAGACAACTTGTTTCCGTTTGCTTTTCAGAGCAGAGTATGGATTTATGGATTTTCATGTCAGTATACTAAATAGGTTGACATATACATGCTTTTTTGATGCATAGATGGATAAAGTAGTACATTCTTCTTTTAAAGCGTATTAGCAAAATCAAAGTACAATGGGTTCATATTTCTCAGTTCACCTTTCGTAAATTTTTATGCAAAAAAAACAATGGATAATAGTTCATTCCAGAAAAATTTTTTTTACATATTTATTTTTCTTGTCTGTTTATCTTTTAATTTTTAACATTTTAAAATACATTTTCCTCTTTTTTTTCTAAACTTTTAATTTTTTTTCAACTACAAATTTACTATATCAAATGATCTATATTATTAAATTACAAATTTCTCCCCTTTTCAAAATTCGAACAATAATTAATTATCTAATAAAATTTATCAAATCTCCTATACCCCTCGGGCCTCACACCCTCCACCCTTTCCATCTGCTTCCTTGGCATACACTTTGCCCTAAAATTTCCCTGACACTTTTCCTCATGCCTTGTCACATGCGCTTTCCTCTTGTATCTCGTCCCACATCCCTTCCGACACACAAACGGTCTCTCCTCACTATGATTACTCATATGCCCATTTAGCCCAATCTTCGATGCAAATCCCTTCCCACAAACGTCACACTCAAACTCCCTCTCCACCCCTTCCTTACAGTGAACCCTTTTCAAGTGAGAGCCCAACGATTTTTTAGTCTTCAAACTAATCCCACAAAGCTCACACTCAAATCTCCCATCCTCCCCCGCACCTACGCCACCCCCACCCAACCTCTCTTCACACTTGACCAGCTGATGATGAACCAATCTCCCTTTTGTCGAAAATTCCATGTCGCAATGTTCACAAATCCAGTTGCCTAATCTCCCGTTTTCCGAATGCATCTCATCTTCATGAAGCTTCAGAGCTATGGCCGTAGTATAACTATTCCCACAGGTGGCGCACCTGTGCACATCATTATTTTTGGGTAAAATTCTCGGGTCCTTCTCCCCCGCGTCTAAAGCATCCTGGATTTCTCTTTGGGTCAAATGTCGATTCCACTTGTGACGCCTCAAGTCATTCAGTTTGGTATATGGCTTTTGGCAGTAATTACAAGCGACCTTGTTTGGGTGCTCCTTTAAGTGAAGTACATAATTTCTAAATGTTGATAAGGAGGTGGGGCAAAAGGGACACTGGTAAATGATGTGGTGGACTAGTTGAATGTGATTCTCGATTTCTTTCCCTTGACGGCTAATTTTTGTGGTGGAGAATGGGCGCCTAGGATTTGGGGGAGGGGGCTCCGAGGATGAGGTCCAGAAGTTACAGTTTGGGCTTCCACAGCCGAGGATCTGTTGACCTTCGTTGATAATTATGCCGATATTCCCAACAAGAAATAGGTTAAGATCTTTGTCGTATCTGAGGGGATATTGGAGGCGAGGATCACGAATGTCGGTGGGGGAGTAAGTGTCGAATAACTTGGCGCAGCGATGTTTCCTTTTTCGGGAGTCGAGGAGGAGGGTTCGTCGGAAGCAGGACCAGGGGCTGATGTCCACACCTTCGAATTCTGTGGATTCCAGTGACCTAAAAAAACAATTAAAAAAATTAAATTAAATTTGAAATAAAAATTAATGGACGATTTTTTTTTAAACTTACAATTCGGATAAGACTTTTTTAGTTTGTTTGTATCTTTTTCTTTGGAGGCCGGCACTAGTCTCACCCTCCCCCAGACGCATCAGTCCTTGAGCCTTTAAGGTCTCTATAATTTCCTTGCGAATTTCTTCGGGTTCGTGGGAGTGCACTGTGTTGAGATGATGGTAAAAGTTATGCTTCGTGCCCAATCTCACGTAACAGTCTTCAAAGTCACACTCGTACCGTTCTCCTCCATACTCAGGTTCCTCGGGAAGAGCGGGACGTGTTTTGGAAAAGGAAGACGATGAAGGGACCTCGGCATCCTGCAATTCCTCCACCTCCTCCACTTCAGACACGTCCTCCACCTCCTTCTCCTTCCAATTATAATCATCTTGTTCACTGTCTATTGAGGCAGCCGACAGAGATAACACTTGAGTGGGTAATTCGTCAATGGCTACTTCCACCTTATCATCCTCTTTATCTTTCCTCTTTTTCCTTTTCTTCTTTTTGGAGGGGGAGGCAGGCATATTGTCGATAAGCCTATTTTCCATTTCTTCCCTCCACTTTTCCAGCTCATTCGTCACTAAAAATAAAATCCCAAAAAATAATGATTAATTATTTAACTAATCATGATTTAATTTTAATTGGTTCTGTGTTGAATAAACTTACTGTCCAAAATTGTGTCTCTCAACAACATCGCCCTATAAATCTGTCTCTTAACGCCCCTTTTCCTCTTTCCCTTCCCTTTTAAAAATATCTCTAATCCCCCCACATCCGCCCCACTGACCACCCCCTCAATCCTCTCCATTTCCTCCACATATTTTCCCAAACTCTTTCTCAACTTATCAATTCCCAACTCCCTCATTCCCCTCACCTCCACTTCATCCACCTCCAACTTCCTCCCCATCGCCCTAACCAACAAAACCCAACAATCCGAGCAAACCGAAAAAAGGGAATCTGAACCACCAAAAAATTCTAGAAAATCCCCAAATCTAAAATCATCCCCCTCCCCTTCTTCCCCCTGGGGGTATAGTAGCACCTCACTAAAGAATTTATTAAACTCAAAACTCTCCTCCAGCTTATCATCATCCTCAATATCAGGATCAGGATAAAAAGAGTAACAGCAAAAAATACACAATGCGGCGTCATCAATTATTTGAAGGTCCTGCTGCAGGTGCTCGTCGTCTTCCTCATCTTCTTGCTGATCCCCCTATAGATGTGGTTTCATTTTAAAAATAATTGACAATAACTTAGCGCTGTGAGAAGATAAACCCAAGAGAAGAGAAAAAAAGAGAAAATTCCATTTTTTAGATTTTTTACTGCTTATCAATGTGCTTATCTTAAAAATACTCACAAAGTCATCAAGTTCATAATCCGCACCGTAATCGTAGTCCGAAAGCGTTGATGGATGAGCAGCCTGATGACTCCCCGGAGGAGCAAGTGGATGAGGAATATGAAGATCTAGGGTACCTCCAGTTCCAGAGGATGATGAGGCGATGGAGGGGATCTCTCCTTTTTTCTTTCGTGAGGGGACGGGGGTTCCTCCTCCGGTATCATCACCTCCACCTCCCACTCCAGATTTCCTTTTTCTCGAAGATCGACTAGGTGACTTGGCGGGGGTGGAGGTGGTCGAGGAGGATCCTTCAGGGCGGGGCGTTTTGTAGAGGTGGCCAATCACATCACGAGGATCCGCCTTATGAACGTTTTTAATGTGGCGACACAAGTGGTCCTTGCGGGAGAGCTCGGCATCGCATCCGGTGAATACACATTTGAATTTTGTGGTGTGATCGCCTCCAGGGGATCCAGAGGAGGATGATGGGTTGGTGGAGGAGGTGGAATCATTTATTGAATTGTTTTGAGTGGTGGTTGTGGTGGTGGAGTTGGAGGAAGGGCGCCGTTTTATGGAGGGAAGGTACTCGGATGGGTCAACTTTATGAACTTGGCTGATATGGCGACGGAGATGGTCTTTGCGAGTCATTACGGTGTCGCAGTCTTTGAAGGGGCAGCTGACACGCTGGGAATTGATTTGGTGTTGGGTCATCATGTGGCGGCCGAGGTGGTCGCGCCGTTTGAAAATTGAGGAACATTCGGTGC
This sequence comes from Entomobrya nivalis, assembly GCA_034695485.1. Taxonomy (NCBI): domain Eukaryota; kingdom Metazoa; phylum Arthropoda; class Collembola; order Entomobryomorpha; family Entomobryidae; genus Entomobrya; species Entomobrya nivalis. Next base: position 21,106 of record JAQFZH010001217.1, read on the forward strand.
AGGGATAGCAGTTGTCGGTTCCTTTAAAAATATATAAATAGAAAATTAGTTAAATAATTATAAATTATTGGGTATGCATTATAATAATTATAGTTTAATTTTACTTGTATTTAATTGAGATTAAGTTTAAGTACCTTTGTGATTTTTATTTAAATGAGTTTTCAGTTCTCCCATTGACATGAGCTGGTGACCACATAGTTGGCACTTGTACGTTTTTCCTGGGCTGCCACCACTTTCCTCATCAGTTGTATTATCCATGTTTAATTTAAATGGATAGTTAAATTTAAATATTTAATTGAAGTACTAAACGGATCACTTAAATATATAAGAAAAATTATTCCCTATCAAACAAATTAAACCACTCATTTTTTTAAATGCACGCATTTAAACTATCAATCATAATTATTGTTCTCTCTTATGCATTTTAATTGATCAATTAAATATTAATTAATTTAATTTTTAGTGAAGTTATTTTACATGGGCGCAAGTTTAAAGTTAAATGCAATTTGCTAACTGGAGTTTCTTTTAGACAGTAAGCTTTGATGGTTGAGTGGGGCAGTTGAATTTGGTGCAAAAGCTTTTCTGGGATCTCAGCTGCTGGTTGGTTGAGAGATGGGGTAAAGTGATACGGGTGAAGGTGCATTTGAAAAGGTGGGGAAAAAGCATGCATGAGTTTTTGACTCGAAAAAATTCCAATGCATTGCATAATGCGTGTGTGTAGTCTGTGCCCTGTGTTTGTTGAGTGCGTGCAATGTGCAATGCATTGTGGATTGTGGATTGAAATTGAAATGAATTGGAAAGAAAAAATGTAAACAGAGAAGGAAGAGTGAAGAAGGAACAAGTGAAAAAAATAAAAGAATTTTATTCTTGGAAAAAGTTAATTTTTTAAACAAACTAATTAAATTAACTAATTGAATAATTAGTGGAGAAAATTATTGGATTATTTTGGTGGGAGTTTTAAAATTTGAATTGATTTTTTTTGAAAGTGGAATAATTCAATTTTTTGAGACAAGTTAAAAACGTAGAAAAGTCAAGTCGTGCCGTGGCATAGTGAGTGGTGGTGCAGGTGGGAATTGAACTTGGAGTGGAAACTAAAGGAGATTAAAAGGTAAGACAATTAAAATTATTTAATTATTTTTTCTGTGTAGGTAATTAATTAGTTAATCGGTTTAGCTAGATATTTATTAATTTTTAATTGTGGGGAGGAGCAATGGCAATAAGGTTAAATGGGAAGTAGAAAAATGATACGGATTTTTGGCCTTTGTTTTGATTTTTTACTTGTTTTAAAATTCATCTAAAATTAATTATTTATTAATTGTTACATAATTTAAATCAAGTTCCAGTAGTATTTAATATCCCGTAATTATTTAAAACCTTTTACTATCGTTAACTATGCGGAAAATAGGTAGAATTACTATTTTAGCTACATTTTCAACTTATTACTTGTCATCTTTCATGAATCATCCATAATTATTTATTTGGCATTGTTTTTATCACTTTAATTGGTAAATAATAATTAATTGAATCATTTACTACTTAATTGACATAAAGAATGACAAAAATAAGATTTTCTTTATTATTTTTTCGAATAATATTTTTTAATTGGTAATTTTCTTTAAAATATATTACTATTATAAAACTAATCATCTTGTTTATATTTTTAATTTCATTCATTCGTTCAGATTAATTTTTAAATGTCCTTCAATTTAATATTAAAGTGGTAGTATTCAATATTTTATATTTATTAATTAAAGTGGTAAATATACAGGAAGTATAAAAGAAATAAAAGATGACGTAACTTTTTCGTATTTTTTTAAATGATTCAAATTCCAATCTAAAAAAAACTTTTTTTGATGATCAACTGGAAAGAGAGTGAATGGTTGGTGAATGCGTAGTAAAATAGATAACGAAAGAGCGATGTGCTGAGAGCTGTGCTTTTTTAATGCTTTGGTTTGTTGGGATGGATGAGGTGGCGGTGGTGGGGAGATGAGATGGGGGATAGGTT
>JAQFZH010001218.1:0-23103 GCA_034695485.1 Entomobrya nivalis
CCCTGCTACGCCTCTGCAACAGCGAATCAAATGCAATCATGTCACTGCAGATAATTAAGTAGGTACATTGCAACATTCGCTGAAAACATTTGCAGACTTGGATAGCGTGCCCTTTATTTGAGAGCTTTGACACATATTTGATTGAATATAAATCGGGAAGATGGAGATAACGGTGTAAAAAGAACGCCTTAATTGGAAGGGTGAACACGTTTGCTTGACTTTTACTACGACCTATTTCGCATCACATGCTGTCTACTTGCGTCCAGGAATCATTATTGCTTTTCATGTGGTCCCAAGTTCCAACCCAAGTTTTACATAAGCGACATACTACAAACATTCTGTTCTGTGAAGTAACAGAACGAGTTACTGAATAAAAACTGGACAGAAAAAAAAACTGCTAATTCAAGTTATTGAACGGAGATTTAAGAAAGTGAAAGGATTATTTTGGGAGAAAGTGATTCGCATTTAAATTTGTTCCTTATTTTTTGACAAATTTTACAACCTTGTTTAAGTGTATTTGAAATCTGTCGAGACAGTATTCTTTACATGGTTCTCTGAAAAAGAGTTTCGATTAATATTTTGTTCCAAAGTCCGTGATTTTTTCTTTCAAAATTTGACTTAATTTTTTTGACCTTACACAGTACCTAATCCATATTAGTACGCTCATACAAGAAATTCAGCTCAACTTAAAAAATACAACTTTTAACATTTCAACGCGTTCCTCATCAAAAAGATAAAATGGCAAAGGAAGATTTAAGAATCCAAATAAATAAAGTGTTGAATGATGAAAGTAATCCCAACTGGAACCATTTGGATCAGGTGTATCCTGGAATATTTATTGGGGACGAGTACGCTCAATTATAAATTTACCTAATTTTCATATGGACAATAATTTTCAGAATTTCTTGAATTCACATCATTGCATTTCTCTATCTTTGATTCAGGTACGCGGCAAAAGATATAGACACTCTGAAGAGACTTGGAATTACTCATGTATTGAATGCTGCGTTTGTGTCTTCCAGAACGCATTACTACGAAAACGGAATTGTACACACTGATCCGGATTGGTATTCCGAGAAAAATTATGAGGTTGAATTTTTAGGAATAGACGCAATAGATAATCCAGAGTTTGACCTCAGTCAATTTTTCGAGGATGCAGCAGACTTCATTGACGCAGCGAGAACTACTAATGGTACGGTTAAATGCGTTTTAATGCAGTTGCATTATAATATACATTTATAGTAAGAAATACATTTTAATTTCCAATTTTAATTCTATTACAGGCAAAGTACTAGTACATTGGTAAGTATCTTATGGAAAATGAATAGCAAAATGTATTAGTTTACTTGACCCAGCAGAGTTGCATGATTCCAAAAAGCAAATATTACTGACTTTTATGTAAATATTTTCGCAGTTTCGTGGGGCTAAGTCGTTCAGCTTCCCTTGTCATTGTGTACTTGATGCTTAAGAAAAATTTGCGAGCCAAAGATGCGATTGCCTTAATAAGGTAAATTAAAAATATAATACATAAAATGTATATAATTCCACGAGAATTTGAAACTTATTACAATTTTCACTTAACGGAAATATTTTGTTTCACAGGGAGAAGCGTGCTATTTACCCAAACAGTGGTTTTATTGATCAAATCATTGATTTGGAACTGCAAACGCGAGGTTAATCGGATCGAAATATCCTTATTTTTCAAAAAGTTTCAAACAAACAATGTGTAGGTATTAATGCTCAACGAGTGTATCGGGTTATGTTATTCATATTTATAATTCGAAAGGTGTTTCTAAATTTGACATTGATACTAAAGTGTGTTACTGCAAGGAGTTAAGAAGACGTATTGACGTAGGAAATCAAATTTATATATATATATATATACATATATACAACAAAATCGAAAGGGTTATTTTGTGATGTTATCTTTCACTATTCCTTGGCCTTTTACATCACATCACATCAGTTAGGTATAATCTAAAGCATACTAGCATTTTCATTATACTACATGAATGACAACTAAAAAGAGTGGTGTGTGGAAGTGTCAACTATATGTGCAAGATGCTGATTTCAATCTTCCATTGTTCAAATACATTCCGAAACTTGTATTGTCGAAACTTACAGTTTCCCACAAAACTATCGTAATTCGTAACCCAAACAAGAGGAAAGTACCGATGCATGGTGGTCGCCTCCCCACTCACATCTCAGTGTCTCTTTGAAAACATTTATGTAACAACCGCAGTTGCCTCTGTCACTAAAAGCTTGAATTTTGATGTCAAATTATACTCCTAAGTCGTAGATGTATACACGTAAACATAACTAATCACGACTACGCATAAATTTAGTTGTCATTTGCTCCATGCAAGGAAAAAATCCAAGTGCAAATTTAGGCTAGTCTTCAATAAATCTAACTCTGGAATTCCACAACTTATAGTTCTACATATCGGAGCTCCTTGAAGTACACCTTGACTATCAGCATATTATATCATTTATTGATTTTTTTGTCAAAATAAAGATAGATAAATGAAGATAAAAAGACACAACTAACGATTACTAAATAGATATATCTAAAGCAATAAAGTGCAGGAATAATATATGCTAATCACTCAAAATACTAAAATATAAATTATTGAAAATCAAACAATAAAAATTTCTTAAATATAATGTTCTTTATTAGCTGGAAATACAACTTCAGCACCTGCTAAGTGTATATCGTATAGTAAGTAAGCATTAAACACATCAATAGCTGCTAAAATATCTTTGTTCTAAAAGTTCTATCTTTGTTTATTTCAAAGTGAGTCTTAGTTTTTTTAGTAACTCTGAATCTGAATTCAGTTTTCTAATAAATTGTAGATTTTTCGCTTAAATACCAAATGTTCATGTGTGAAAATATTCAAGTATAAGATGGAATTTCTGTCTGTCTGGATATGTTTGAGCTGCCTTCAGCCGGTATGTAAAATATGTGGATGCGTTCATTCCATCTTAGTTTGTTCCATTATTATGAAAAAGTTCCTTTATCGTTATTTAAGAGTTTTTATTTACCTTATGTAATATATGTCGTACATGTTATAATGTTATAATATACATGAAGGTATGTATATTGTTTGTTTATATCATTATATGAAATGAAGACATTAAATAAATAAAAGATTTATGATATAGATTTCCAGTTGGACACAATAAATAAAAATATCGTGTTTGGTATATGTCTCGGTTTGTATAGAGAACAGACAATCAAAGAAACGATCAAACATATTGTACTTGCTTGGCTATAGATGAAATGAGTTATACATAATTATAATTCATACTTATTTGTCGTTTATGAACTTACGAACTTTGCACAAACATTTTAAAATGTATATCAATGTTGTTACGAAAAGAATAGCAACTTTGATACTCAATACTCATGTTAGTTACATACTCTTGTGAAACTTTCGTTTCTATTTATGTTCATATTCTATAAGCGGAGATTAATACTTTGCTCAGTAAGTGGTTTGTGTCATTTTGATGTTTATTCTTTCACGGATAACTAACAAGAAGACAACTCAAAGACATGTTTCAAACTGAAAAGCAGAGAGATGGTAGGCATACAGCCAACAAATCTTTTGTTCTCTCTAATTTTCAACTTTATCCCAAACACCACCACCAAATGCATAATCCACATAATTTATATGAATGCATATGTGAACTTTTAGCTTCATTTCCTACTTACGTAAACTTAAATTTGGCTACAAACAAACAAATAATTATATTTTTTGGCTTCTCGCAAAAAAATTCTTCCCAATGAATCTTAATAAAATATTTTTTGCACACGATACCGAAACAGTTTAACGTAAAAATGCAAAAGAAATCTGATCGTGATTCCTGCGATACAAGGTGTCATTACGTTAATAGTCTTGGGAAGAATGGAATGTCTTCTCTTCTCTGTAATATTGTATGCATTTGACTACAAGTTCTCATATTCTTTACTTTTCACATTTGCATACGTACTAATTCTGCTTCCTTTATATCCCAAAGGTTTTTCTGAAACTGAATTCATTATGCCATGAACTACACGCGGAATTGGAATAATCGAAAAATACATTAAATTGTTTTATTCGCAGGCATATTATCGTCCGTAAATGTTAACTCAGTGTTTAAGTGTTTTAATCAATTTGTTCTAGTGTAAAAAATTGACTACAGAAAATAGGATAACACAATCTGTTACATTGGCTTTGCCTGTAAAATCTCCAATTAAACTTATTTTAATTTAAAAATATATAAAAGGAAATTATGATTGAAGCGTTGTTAAGAACGATTTATCACTACAGTATAAATTTGAATTTTTTAGACATGAGGCCAAACGGCATGATTGATTTAAAAGAAAGATCATGCCCAAAACGCAGTGTCAAAACCCGTCTAGCTAAGCGAAGCTCTTTATAAGCTTGCTGTTGCTGGTCACAAAACAGAGACCAACAAAGACTGTTGTTCCATCTTAAAGTAAAAACTTTCGTTTTCAGCTTCACGTCATATAGAATTGTCTAGTTTTAACCGAAACACTGAAACTTTTCTCGGGGGAACGAGAGAGTTGGTAGCGGGCCGACTGCTTTCAAGTTGTTTTAAATCCTGGAACATGTCCAGAAGAGATGATATATTTTATAAGCAGTTGTATTTACATTGCATAACTAAATGCGTTAAAGTTTGTAATCTTGTCAATTTCAATGTCACCTTACCTCTTACTTAAAAAGTCTAAACATAGTCTCACAAAAGAAAAATGGTGCAATTTTGCCTGATTCGTAATTTCCATAAAGCTCCGGATCTAAATTTAACTCGATCTGTTGTTAAATAGTCACAATTCACGGCTAAAGCTTGTTCGCAAAGTTTTGTTATGTGACTGTGAGTGAACATTTCCAGTTGTTACTTATTTTGCATTTGACTAACGTTACTTCCTTACAGGTAAGTTATATTTCCTAATTTCCTCTGCTGAGAACAACGACATGTAGTGTAAATAATTATGGTGCTAGGCTAAAATATATAGTCGAACTTTTCACCCGTAAGTATGTTAGTAAGGTACTGTAAATTAATCTGCTTTTATCATATATTCTTTACTAGTTCTCGACTATTTATATGCCAATTGCTTAACCCTTATTTCTGCAGTTTCACTAAATGGTATAAGGCGATGGTAAATGACACCGGGTTATGCAATACAAAGCAACTAGATAATGTGTTTTGAAAAGAATGCAGTTAGACTCAGGGAGAGTGGCCGGTGGTCACTTTATTTTAGCCTACATTAAATGGTTCATGAGAGTTCGATATTTGATTTATGCAGATTTGGAAATCAGTTAACGTGCATAATAGAAAATACATATGCAAAAATGTATATATACTAGGTACGTTGTTCTGCTACTCAAAAATATCTCTTAAATTCAGATACGTAATACGTACATACATTACATGTCATTTCAGTATTTTAATTTTCATAACACTATCAGTCTTGTTGGTTGATGCATAAGTCAATATATAGTTTACAGTCAATTCTGCTGGAACTGAAAAAAGTCACTTTATGTGACATTGTGGCAAGTATACACATTATGTGCGTGAATTGATGAATAATTGTTTTCTTATCTTGAGTAAGCATGTTGCTCATGCTCACGTACGAATTAACTTTTTCATTCTCTGAGACAAAAAAGTAATGTGCTAATATGTGTTGTTAGTCATTAGTTATGTTATGCTATTGTTATACTCAACTCAACATAATGCGATGCATAGCTAAATCCGTTCCGTGGTAAGACACCCGAAGACTATCAGCAGTTATTGTAAGTAATGTAATACTGAATCCATCTTTTTTACTGATACAATACATTACATGGTTTCTTCATATGCGTGAAAAATGTTTGACACGTACATAAATATTGACACTTGTTACAGTTAGTTAATATGGAAGTATTGCTGCGGTAAAAGTCAAGAAGCTTGATCAGCAAGTTAATTAGAACAGAATTCGTATTCATAATTCTTATCGTCAGTATCGTCACCTTGCTCTTTTTCACACTTGCGCAACTATCTTAAGCCAAAAAACAAGAACTTCGTTCAAAACATTTATTTTTAAAAAATAACCGAAATACATTGATTTTGAGAAATTTTACGAAAAATTGAACCAAACCATTTATTCTGGTGATGTCTGGAATTTAAGGAACTGGTACAATTATAATTGTTCATTTTTTGTTTGTCACTTATACTGGCACTGACAGTATGAGGATGCGTTAAATTTTAGTGATTACTCACTTTGCTGACCAGTGAATAATACAGATACAAAGTTTGGCGAGGTCAGTAGTGCATGCTGTGCATAACGTGCATGTGAGAGTGAGATGGAGATAAGATTAAAAAAGCATTCCGTGTTTTTACTAACAAGAAAATGAACTTCACACTTTTTCAAGATCGATAATAAAATCTTTCCCAAGATAAGATTGCAGCATGATGTTATGTTTATGGAGAGAAAATAGAACAGTATCCGAATCATTCTCTCATCAAACATCAAAAAGAAATCACTTCTGGTGAATTTTGTCAGAAGTTTGGACTAAAGTTTTCGTTTCAAGTTCCTTCGAAGGTTAAAGTTGAAGGTAATGCTTTCGTATCAATAGTAAAAATTTTTAGTAGCATGCAGCTTACAATTATTTATGTACATGCGAGTGACGTTGCGTGGTGCACACTGAAAGATAAGATGTACTTTGGATTTAACGTGGGTATTTGGTTACTTTCACTGCTTACTTCATAAATCCCATGTGCTTGATTATATGTATTATGTGAAACATAATATTCACAAACGAACTTTGTGGGTTCATTAAATCGAACTTCGCCCAAAAACTTTGTTTGTTAGGCTACAGGATCAAGATCTTTTATTTCACCACAAACAACAGAATGGGTGTGCGTGGGTGTGGTATCTAGATAAGTAATATGATAATAATCTTCTTTCATTTCTGTCATCTGTATTTTGTAGTTTCATTTCATTCTTGTATCTGCAGAACAACTTTTTTACGATGGCTATTTAAAATCGAATTGAGGAATTCTGACAGTATTTTTGAACACGCGAATTTCATGACTCATGGCACTCAGTAAACAGGAAAAGTTATATTGTAGGATCTACCCAAACAAATGTAAAATGCACATTTCACACAGGTTGTTAATTTTTTTACGAACTACTATTGATAGTACTGATAACTGGCCATTTGTCACCCGCTTAAAAGATTTGTAGTTGTATTACAAAAACTTATTTGATCGATCGTGCAATAGCAGGCAGCAGGAGATCGTTGTGGTGTCTAGGACTTCATGGACAGAAAATGTTTGTTAAAGTGAAAGCATTATAAGTTGTTCATTCGTAAACGAGAAACGAGTACACGTCTTGTTTCCATTGAGAAAGGGGAAGTTCCTATTGTCGACATCTTTTTTTTTGGAGAAAAGAAAAAATAGGAATTTTGTGAAAATGATGAACGTAAGGCGAATTGTATAAAAATAGTTACGTACACATTATACAACCTCATTTTTATTTGAAGTAAATATTGGCGATCATAATTTGTATTTGTACTTGTATTGGTATATGTATTCCAATATTTTGCTGTGTAAAAAACGAAGTCATTCGATTTTGTTTACTCCTAGTTCATTTATTGGTTCAAAAGTGTACTGATACATGATGTCTAGATTCCCAATCTGTTCACATCAATCGAATCTTAAATCATAATTTATCTCTATTGCGGAAATTCGCAAATCCTCCTTGCACTCATTAGTTCACTGTGTGGCAAGTTGTAATATATGTAGGTATACATCTAATCTTAGGAAATATTAACTGTGAAAGCATTGCATTGAATTAAGTAATTGGTACGGAAAACATTTGTACTATAGGCATATGACTTATTTTAAAGCAGTAACATTGAGGAAAGAATTTTTGTGTGCTAATACATTTCATTTATTTTCATTCTGGTCTTGATCGCGATCGTAAGAAACTTTAGCACTTTATACATGTACCTATCAATATCTACAAACGTTACTCAAGTTGAAATTCGGGTTAAAAAAACATGACGCAATAGCCATTTTTGACGAATTAAATATTAGCATAATATAACATTGATTTCTCTTGCTACATGAATATGTGTAGAAAGGTGAAAGGTGACTCTGAAATAGATTTCTTAGTTGTTGTCAGATTGACAAGACGTCAAGATGTCTTATATTTGGAAATCACAAAATCAGTACTGCTTCATATTGTTGCTGCTAATTTGTTACAAAATTATCAATATCACATTGATTTGAATTGTTCAACCTTTTCTTTGTGGTACTTATTGCGAAACATTTGTTTACTCTCATGATGACATGACTTAGGAACAAAGTGAAAATGTATAATATTCTATCCCATACCCGAGAGCACTGTCTGAATACAATTCAAGACATTTAAACTATAATCAAATTCACTTGCGTGTCATTTTCGATAACCATATTTAGGACATGAGGGTTTGCTTGCGATTCTGATGTCATTTTATTTTACAACCCGCTTCAGTCGTTCCATAAAACGTGAACTTTTGGGTACACATATTAATCATTTACTATATTTCCTCTTTGGAAATTCGTTTTGACATACAATGACGTACGCTGCTCCGTAAACCGTTAGTCAATTCTCTTATATCGCATGAGTTTTCGTACTTGCCATTTCCTTTCCGTATCAAGTATCAGCAACAATCCAAAATTATTGCTTTCATATTAGTTACGATTGGCTATTTCATTACTTTCTTGAGAATAGGTCAACTAGCAGAAAGTCTTCATATACGCTCCTTGATCTTATTTGACATAAAACACGATTAAAGAAATGCTTGACTACAGACAATTTGTCCAGGAGTATATTGGAACTCACAACTCACCAATTTCCTTTGGGAATATTAAGACATAAATATTCAAGTGTAATACACTCATGCTGTATGTAAATTTGATTGTGAGCGGCATAAAAGGTTATCATTGTGCACTGAAATTACATGCAAACTTGTATTAATATGTGAATAGCATGTAGCATGTCGTTTTGAGAAAAGGGTAAAAGTGTTACATGTAGCCCTTATGTACCTTTCACTGGCAAGTACAGTAACGGTAATTTTTCTTTTGCGTGATTTGATGCTTTGATGAGTAGTAATAATTCAATTAAACGTAAGTGAATAATGCAACTGTAAGACTTACATTTTTTTATTTTCTCCCTTTTTACTGAAATGGGATATTTTGTTCATGTACATACCTTTAGCCAGGATTCAGAGAGGAACTCGAGGACAGCATACGAATAAACCTAAGCACCCTTGTGAGCCCCATCTCTGTAATTTGATTTTTTTTATAGTACATTCACTTTAGTTTCAAAACAAGTATATTAAAATTCAACTATATCTGATCCTTTTTTTGTATAAAATTTTTCCGCTTATGCGAAATGTACGTGTGAAGCGAACTTTCCCTCGTGAAAATATCTCTTTGTCTAGTGTAACTCTGAAAAACACATCATATATAAGTATTAGTGTATTGATTGTATGTAAGTAGAGCTTATTGCTTTCATTCCATAATGGTGGTGGTGGTGGAGGATAGTTCATATCAATATTATGTTATATACCTAAAGTCCCTATTTATTATTGCGAGCTTTCACTACGGTTTTACGATGGCTCGGGATATTTAGTTTGTCGTTATGTTCTTAAACAGAAAACGTGCTTTTCTTCTAGGGCCGCCTAAGCTGATGTCGTATATATATACTTTCTTCCTTGCTTTCTTCTTTCATTTTCGTTCTAAATGTTGATCGCACCACTTGTAGACGCAGAGAAAGTGCGCTGCATTTGTCTGCAAATATTTCAGACTCTGCAGAAAAGAGAAAGCCAAACCATTTATTGGATAAGTCATAGACATATATTTATTTCATTATTACGGGTTTATTACATACTTCTAAATTCATTTTGAAAAAAAAAATGCTAACGAAAGATTTTTTCGAGGTGCTATTAACGTTCCATATTGTACTTTAGTTAAACTGTGACCATACAAGTTTACTAAATTATCAACCGATTTTAGTTTTTGGTGCACTTATTATTGTGGGGTCATATTTGTAGATGTATAAAGTTAAAATTGTTTGGATTTGTAATATACATAAGTGTGTGCAAACGTGATTTTGTGAAAAATGTGTAATCGTAAAGAGTCAAAGATAAACATGGACGACGAAGAGCAAGGACAAGGCGTGAGGAGACCATCACCATCCTTTTGGGACTTTTCCCCTTTGCGCGCACTTTTATCCTTACGTTCATCTGGACCAGACACGCCTCCAACACCTGAAATAATTGTGACTACCTGCTCATCTGAAACAATTGTTTCTGGAATTCATACACATCCATCATCGTTGTCTCGTTCTCCAAGTGTTTCTACAAATGATGTTCCACTGAAAGACACTAACCTTGCTGAAAGTAAGTCAGTGCAATTGGGAGATGAAAATGACCATGGTCCACTGCTAGGACTACCTAGTTCCCCAGATTCATCGTCTATCTCAGTTTCACCAGCTTCCCTACAGAAATTAGAAGGACATAAAAATACAAAAGATGAAGATAAATCACTAGAGAAAGGAACAGAATCTACGAGTAGTGCTCCCTTTGCTTCTATTGGCGGAATAGTTATGAATCCCCTGTCGTTAGAAAGCATGTCAAAAACCACTCTCCGTCTTCCAAAGACGCCATTCCGTAAGAGATCCAGCAGTTATTCTGATTTAAGCTCACGACCACGTCGGGAAAGTCGGGAAAGTGACTCTGGACAAGATCTCCTTCCCGAGCTCTCAGCTACAGAGTTAAGACTGATTTTAACAAAAAATTTGAGAAAAGCGGACAAAAAGCAGCAAGACAAAGCAAAATATATCTCACAATTGAATGAAATACTCAGTCTAGGCAAATTCCATCGAAATGCTCAAAGCAGTGGTAAAAGTAGGAATAAAAGCAATTCTGAGGAACTCATTGATGCTTCATCATCATCTAAACCGGCTGTAAAAAAGAAAAACTTATGTTCAGCTTTGGGCTTGGGAGCCATAAGTTCCGGATTACTACCTGCTACTTCTGTCGCCTCTCTAATAGATAATAGAATTCTAGGAGTGAATAATTTACAGTTGCCTGTTGATGATGGAGGTTCCACTAGTAGCACGACAGGGGAACATAATACTTCATCCTTGCCTCGAGTGAGAGTTAGACCACGTCTACTTTCACATCCAGAATTTTCTCTTCCCGATTCTATTCAAACTGCACCCATTACGTCTTCACCAATGCGATTTTTCATTCCACCTTACTTCAGACGACCATCCCAATTATCAACGGTTAGTTCAGTTTTACCGCAGCTTAAAGGTCACGGTGCTGACCCATTGTGTTCCTTTTAAATCTACAAATCCTTGTTTGTGGAATGATTTTTCTTATTTTCTACATTTTTTTCGTTTGTTTGAAACCGAGTTTAAATACAAGAGTTTTGACTTTACTTTGTATAATATAACTTTTAAAACATGTTGATCATTTTAACTATGATGAGAGTTATATGATATAGTTTGTTTTGGGATTTCCGCTATTAATCAAGCTCTTAATTTATATTACCAGTTTCTTTCTAAGAGTATTTTGCATGAGGTAACCCAACATCAAATTATATGGAACAAAAATAAAATGAGTACTTTTGGTGTACAGACAAGCATTCAATTTAAAGAACCAATATTACACGACACGCATGCAACATTATAACAATCATTTTAGGATTCATTACGATCGTCTTATTTTTCGTTCCCAACGAAAGTTGTTTTTACAGTTTAGCCGTGTAAGTACCTTGTGCATTGTACAAATGGTTGTACATCTATTGTACACACAACATAACACTGTTACAGAACTTTGATTGAAATTACAACACTAGTAAAACTTGTACAAATTATTCACGCGACGGAATTAATATTGAAACCCACCTTCACGGCCCAGATAATAACGTGGTTTGGAATTGTTTTGGCTTCGCTTTGCTTTTGTGTAAAAAATAATTTTGCAGAGATAGCTTTTCGTTTTCCCTTTTAAGCTTTTAACTTAATGCTTTTCCATTACCATTATTGCTGTTATTCGTAAAGTAGATTAGGTATCAAATGAAGAAATGATGCGTGACCATTTCGATGTCTGGAGGAAGAAAGCGTGACGCGTATCGAGGGAAGTGGTATTAGTTTAGAGTAGAAAAGCATTTGGTGAGCTTATCGTTGACCGTTATGTATGTATGATTCGCTATATTAAACGTAACACTTTTTTTCTGAGGGGGTGTGGATTTTTTTGCACGTGAAAATAAAATTTACTCATATTTATGTACTTAATATGAATATACATTATGTGTACATGCATTTTATATGCATAATGCGGTTTTTAGAATAACTACAGAATATTTTCTTACAGCTACATAGCTCATAGTTAGTGGTAAATTAGATTGGGCTGTAAAAATAATACGTAAAATATTTAAAAAATTGAGTAGTACATAAGGTTGGAATATAGTGTGTAGTAGAGTAGTAGACTGTTAATACTCCATCGTGTCGGGATGAAAGTTTTCAATTTTTTAGGCTTCTCTCATGCTATCGCTATCATTGGCCTCCTTTCCTAATTTCGTAGTGGAAGCGCAATGCGCAAATAATGCTAAATTTACATGTTGGTATTACCGTAAATCTAATTATCCACCCATAAAAACTCTATCGTATTTACCCATTCTCAAAAAAATCTTATGAAATGCTATATTATGTTCATTGATGTTCTAAAAACAAGTTATTCATAATCACTCTTTTGGATGTTTATTGTAGCAAGGATTGCTACTTACAGAATCAATGGTTTCCCTTACTAATAGAGCCCTGGTATCTTTCATTAGTGATGATAATTACTCGGGACTCCAGCACTTGCTGGATAATAGGCGCGTGGTGGTGGACGATAGAGACGAGGTTGGTAGCTACAATTTTTTTGACCATCGACTATCATTACGGAGTGAAGTATATCAAAAGCCATATCCGCAAGGTCACTAATGAATAAGTAATACTAATTATATATGATTGCAGGCAGGATGCACTGCGCTGATGATAGCTTCTTCGAAAGGAAAGGTTAATTTTGTACGACTACTGCTTGAGCATGGGGCGGACATCAATACGGATGATGCTGTAAGTAGTACAACAGACCGACAAAATGCATACCGTAGCAATGTTTTTGTACAAAGCGATATGCAATCAATGGAATGTATTAAGCTACATGCAATTTGTTTCAATTGGTATGTTGAATGCTTGATTATAGGACAATTGGACACCCCTTCATTTTGCTTCTAAAGATGGGCACGATGAAATCGTCGCCGACTTATTGGACCATGGTGCCGTGGTTGACAAGACGGAAATGGGAGGTTGGACTCCTCTTATGTGGGCCTGCTATAAAGGTCGTACCAAGGCTGCTAAACTTTTAATTGAAAAAAATGCTGATGTGAATGCGTACGGCAACTTTCATGTAACTTGTTTGGCATGGGCATCTGGTCGAGGTCACACGGAAATAGTGAAAGAGCTTTTGTTGCATGGAGCACGGGTAAACAGTGGAGACAAGTATGGGACAACGCCTTTGATTTGGGCTGCGAGGAAAGGATTCATTGAAATAGTGGATGCTCTTTTGAGTTATGAAGCAAATGTAGATGCATGTGGAATGACATCATGGACCCCGCTATTGGTAGCCACAGCTGGAAACCACGTGGAAGTTGTCAAAGCTTTGCTGGAACATAAACCTAATATTAACTCTTTGGATAAAGATGGCTGTTCTGCTTTGACAATCGCTTGCAAAGACGGATTCCATGAAATAGCTATTTGCTTGATTAATCATGGGGCTTACATAAACATTAATGATCGAGGGGGCACATCTAACCTGATTCATGCAGCGAAAGGAGGTCATCGTTCGATAGTTGAGTCCCTTTTGAAAAAACACGCTGATGTGAACTTTCAAGGGAAGGATAGAAAAACTGCATTGTATTGGGCTGTTGAAAAGTCGCATGTGAATGTTGTAAAGCTTCTTTTGGCTGCAAACCCTGATTTGGAACTGGCAACGAAAGATGGTGACACTCCACTAATGAAAGCTGTCCGAAACAGGAATGTGGAAATTGTATCTTTGCTGTTGGACAAAAGGGCAAAGGTTGGAGCAGCCGACAAAAACGGTGACACATGTCTTCATATCGCGATGAGAGCAAGGTCAAAACAAATTGTGGAGCTTATTTTGAGGAATCCCATCAACAGTCAATTGTTGTATAGGCCTAACAGGGCTGGGGAAACACCTTACAATATTGACAGAGCTGCACCAAAACCAATCATGACGCAGATATTTGGTTCAAGTAAGTTTATAATCAAGAACTCATAATGCACTTGGTTATGAAAACTTCACATAGTCATGTAATGAATACAATGCTCATGCTTGCGCAGGAGGACTTAACACGCAAGAAGATGGGGAAAATTTACTGGGATACAATTTGTACAGTAGCGCATTAGCAGACATGCTTTCCGATCCTACCTTAAATACCCCAATAACTGTAGGGTTATTTGCGCGATGGGGCAGTGGAAAGTCTTTTCTGTTGAGTAAATTACGAGGTAAGTTGCGATGATGAATGTATTTTACTGAATTATTAGACCCACATTTAACTAAACAATTCCCTTGAATTTACAGAGGAGATGAAATCTTTTGCTCGACAATGGCTAAATCCTTCATTCACTTACGACTTTCTCATACTCGTCATCATTCTGTGTATTGCTGCGGTACTTGGTGTTGTTGGAGGTCTTGCACTTCAAAGCTGGATTGTGGGAATCGGGTTTGGAGGAGGATTCACAATTGTGGTCCATATTTTACTACTTGTCATTTGGTTCAGCAGCAGACGTTCAAAGTAATTTTCAAGCTAGATCGAAGAAAAATTAAATTAAACCCAAATATTTTGATTTCATGTTTGATGCGTATTTCTAGATATGAATATTCCTTGTCCAACAAAGTATCATCGTCACTGGCTAAAAAAATGGAATCACTACGCGTAATTTGCCAGGTTATATTTTGCCATCCCCCTGGATCTCAGTCATCGGATCAAATACAAGCGCAACCAATCAAGTAAGAGGCTACGGAATTAATTGCACATTTAGCTAACCAGTAAACTAACTATTTTATTGATCACTTTTGTAGCTTTTACTTTACGGAGCAAACAAAAATATCAACTACAACGGGTGGAGAGAACTCGGTGGTCCAAATGCTAGGCTCCTTGTACGCTTGTATTGAAAATGATTATGGAGTTATGAGTACAAGACTTTACAGAGCTTTCAGACCACGTCCGAGTATGTAACTTTCAAAACATTTTAAAATATGTAAAGTATGTGTAGCATATTAAACTCATCATTACTTAAAATACTTACAACTAGTTAATGCCAATTCTGGGTGGAAGTGGAGAAAACTATGCTGCATTCCATACTTTGTGATTTTCCTCATGTGCTTCTTGTGCACATTGGTATGGATCGTCGTATTAGCTATGTACCTGACTAACATGGGATCAGAGTAAGTGACCTTTCTTGCAAATCAAAATTCATTATGAATCCAGTTCCCCCAAAACAGTTTTCATTTTGTTATTTTCAGCTCGAATTCTTTTGAGCCTCTGACACTTCAAGTGATTTTGTATACCTGTGCGCTTACTGTAGGAATGTTCCTTGTTGCAAACATGTACACCATTGGTCGGGTAAGATCTTACGCTGATTTACTTTAGACTAGTTAGGAATTGTTTTATAAATATTACAATCATGCACTTTTCGTTTCATGACATTTTATTGAATTATAGATTTTAAAGGCGATTGTCTTATCACACCGTCGCCATCTTCAGCGGACAGTTTCCAAGCTTGATGCCGTAAAGGCAGAGGGCTTTCTCCAGGCATTGAAGGCGGAAGTCAATCTTATGACTAACATGGTTAGCCATTAAAAGTAATATCAGTCATTTTTTCATATCCAGTATTGTTAAATTATGTGTTTTATAGGTTAAATGCCTAGATGCTTTCACCGGAAAGCAGAGTCGTCTCGTCGTCATTGTAGATGGTTTAGATAGTGGGGAGCAAGAGAAAGTTCTTCAAGTTTTGGATGCAGTCCATATTCTGTTCAGCGATGCCAAAGCACCATTTATCATTCTTTTGGCCGTGGATCCCCACATTATAGCAAAGGTCAGTTAAATCAATTCGTTTTTTTTTCATACATACTCAAATTAGAATCTAAAGCGTTAGTTAGAGTATTAACTAACGCGATACTCAAGTAATAGAACTAAACCTTGCAACTAATTTGCACATATATTATGCATGCATGCTACCTAAAAGGTGATGGATTACAAGCAGGTACATGCTCACTAAATTTGCCTCGTATTGCGTATTGCCTCTTTTTAGTGGTGCTTGTAAAAGTTATACCATTGTAATATTCCAATTCTTACAAAAATATTGTTCAGAAATTAATCTAAAAGTTTTGCAAAATAATATGTTTCAGGGGATCGAGTTGAACATAAATCCTGTACTAAATGAATCAAACATTGGTGGACATGATTACCTGAGAAATTTAGTTCATTTACCTTTCTTCCTTCAAAATGCTGCACTTCGTAAAGTTAAGCATGTAAAAATGTTGGAAAGCTCTATAAAGCGCAGCAGTCGGCTTCTTGATGATGAACCGCAGTTTATGGTGAGAAATCCTACTTAATGGCACAAACCTTAGGGAAATATATGAAAGCACCGTGAAATAATAGTTTTACGTTGTTAACATTACCAGTTATCAGCGAGGAGACCTTCCGTGGAATCCGGCTTTCAATTACAACTTGATAGATTCGATAAGCCACCATCAAAGAAAGCCAAAAAGCTGGGACTAAAGGTTAGCGATCGAAGATGAGACTATATATTGTAACATTTTGCAATTATAAATTATCACTTTTGTAATATAATTTTTACTCTTGTTTTTGTACAGATGAGTGAAAGCATAGCTAGTAGTTTGGGTAGTAATTTAAACAGAGTAACGTCAAATATCAATATGCCAATGCTGGGAATTGGCGGACCTAGTGACCTGAAAAAGATGCTTTTAGGAGATGACTATTTTTCTGATGTAAATCCTCGGTCTATGAGGCGATTAATGAACATAATACATATTACAGGTTTGTTCGGAAAATAACTGGTATTCTCAAAATCCCTAATTACACCATTAAAATCAGCATTATTACTTCATGTGTTTTATTTTCTCTTCTTAGGGCGACTTTTGAAGTCATTTAGCATTGATTTCAATTGGTATCACTTATCTGCGTGGGTGAATGTAACAGAACAATGGCCATACAGGCTTTCTTGGATGATTATTTACTGTGAACAGTTTCAAAAAGACTTGGATGATACAACCAGCCTTAAGGTTGTATACGAAAAGTAAGGATGGTCCCTGTTATAAACATAAGCTTACGCGTAACAATTTTAAAGAACAAAACATGTCTATCGCTTTTTAGAGTCCGTCCATTTGTCCCAACTACAAAAGAAATTGATGCAAATGTTGTACTCGATCGAGATGAGAAGAAATTGGATGTTTATTTGGGCCTTCATAAAGGTTCCTTAATAGTCTCCACGCTTTACGTTTTTCTCCCGTTTACTATCTCGCTGGATCCACAGCTACGCAAAGATATTACGGGTATGCATTTAGTACACTTCTTATGTCATTTAGTTAATTCATTCCTACTATGAAACTAAATCGACAATTTCTTTCATTGCAGAACAATATCAACCGATAGAACAGATATTCAAAATGAATCCACCTACAGCAAATACAGCAAGTGCTCTTCCACCTACTGTTCCAAATCAATTAATGCAACAAGCTTTTAATGCTAATGCTAATGCGCAACAAGTTCGTCTTCGGAACAGTGGACGATTTACTATTAATCAGCCAACTCCAACCGCATGGCAAGGGCAGATGTTTCCTGGAATGGGATATAACGGTGGAAACTTCTGGGGTAACATGGGACAGGGTCAAATGCCTTTTGGTGTAAACCCATTTCAAGCTGGATTGCCGATGCCTCCTGCTGAAGCAGTTAATGTGGACAGTGCTCTTATTGTAAGGAATGGTCGATCAGTGGATATAAGCATACTGTTTTGTATGAAAAAGAATATTTACTAGCTACTTAACACTGAAATTTTCTTATATTCATACATACAGAAAGAATTCAAGCATCGCAGACTGTCAGCCATGAACGTGGAAGCTGTTTGTGAATTGTTGGTCACGTTAACTGGCATCAAGTCAAGTCAGGTCACAGTGTATCAAGAGGCAGTTCGGAAAAATAACATTTGTGGACGCGTACTTATGACTTGTGATCTCACTGACCTCAAGCTGGTAAAAATTTAGCATGACATTCCAGATTACATTTATTTAAATTGGGATATACATTTAAAAGGAAAAATATGAATAAAACAGGTTTTGCTAATGACATTTGGCGATTGGGAACTCTTCAAATCGGCCGTTTTAACTTTGCGAGAGGTTGAAAAAGGCAACCTGCATTTAACGTCTCCCACGGAGGAAACCATTGCTCCAAGTAATGCAGCCAGTACTGGAGGGAAAATTCCACGTAATTCTTCAGGAAAAGATTTGGTGCGAATAAGCGTCACATCTCCAACAAGCCCACCTGATAGAGCAGGTAACATAACATTCTGCATTGATGCATAGATAGATTAACATTTGCCAGAATTCTGATTGTATTTTTGAAAACTCTTTTCAGTATCAAAATCTCCTAATGTTTCCACCGACCAGGGTGACATCACCAGAAAATCACAGCTACCCCCAATGCGACCAAATGTTTTAGAAAAACAGGTATATAGCTCTGACGTACGCCCAGACTCAATCGCTGAATTCTCTGAATGAATTATGATTGATCACGATATTTGTAACCGACAATAATAAACAGACTGCCAAAAAATAATATATTTTTGAAAATAACACAATACAATCTGTACACTACACTTCTAACTACTACAACTAATAATAATTAACATCCTTTTTGTACATTAACTACGAATAGACAATTACATACGGATAACCGCCTAAAATTATTTATATGCACTCGTAATCATGACCATATTTTACTAACGAGTCTGGAGTCGCATAATAAAAAATTGTTTTAAAAGAAATAACGTTATCTCGGCACGACTCTGAATACTAAGATGGCTTATCGCTTTTCGACTCTTTCTAAACACGACTTTTGGCTTGGAGCTGTTCCTTCACTACGACATTATTCTCGAAATATTTTACGATTTTTTAAGTGCCAAAGAATTTTATGACCATGCCGCGCCGAAGATACAAGATAATAATGACTAGGCATTAGGCATGGTTTAGTCGAATTCATAATTCAACAGGCTTAGTCAGTGATTCCCTTATCGCTAATCTGCGAATTACGTGATGATAACAAACATTTTGATTTGAAAGGTTACAATGGAGGAGCAGATGATTTGTGGCGCATTGGAGTTACTTAATGAAGATGCGAAAGAGGACGCTTTAAAAGGGGAAGAATCATCAGCTTCGACGCTGAGTCCAATTAACTCTGAGCCCGGTAATAATTTGAAATAATTTCAATGTGGAATCTTCTACAAAGTTTATCGCATAATCTTTTTCACTATGTTATTTGGTATTGATGTATTTACTCTTGTTTGATAAACAGAAATCTACCCGCATCATCAAAGTGATCACCGAAAATCTCTAAAGGGATACTTGGCGCAAGATGAAACTGACGTTCTTTATGTGATGGGAACTTCCCTTAATGTCACTGCTGAGTTGCCTGATTCGCCGTCCGTTGTTCGAAAGTTGGAGGAGGCAGAAGCAAGATATGCTGTGATCAATGAGTCTCGTCAATCTCATCAAAATTATGCTACAGTATTACGGAACGTCAGCTCCACGTCGGCAATCTCCGATCCAGTAGCCATTCCAAGCACAAGTACCGGCATTGGAATTTACACCGCGACAGGGAATACAACACATCCCTCAACAATGACACAGAATTTCTCTTTCTCTGGAAGCACAATGGTTTCCAGCTCATATCCGATTAAATCTAAATCATTTGGTGCAAAAGATTTCAAAATTACACATGTTGTAACTCACCAACGCTCTGGGAAAGATAGCCCACGGAAAGGATCTAAGAAATCAATTACCCATCAGTATTTTCAACAAGGCGACAGTTCAAGTGATGCTTCCAGTGATGAATCACAAAAACCACTTGTTATGAAGCCACTTGGCGCTGATGCCAAACAACCAAGAAAGGTTTGATAGTTCGAAAAGATCAAGAGTTGGATTAGAAGTATAGAAGTTTAGAAGTATAGTCCTGGAATATATTCGTGGAATAACAAATTTTTAAAATGAAAATGATTTTAGGGCAAGAACCAGCGTCCACCCAGACCTGATTCATCTCAGAGGAAAGCATTAAAAGCTTCCAGGGAGGAACCCGTGACTTCGCGCTTCTCTAAATTAAAATCATCCTTATTCGGACCCTCCAAAGATGCTCCTCAACAAAAAGAATCTTCATCATCACCCCAAACAAGTGTCAAGAAATCAAAACAACCTCGTCCCCCGGTCAGATATGATCTTCCGGGAGACGATTCCTCCGAACCAAGTCAGTATTTTAAAGATCATGGTCATCCGTGGAAAGCTGTTCGAGCTCCAACACCCCTTCCTCCATTCGGAAGTCACGACTATTACACAGTAATCAAATCCAACAACCCATCCCCAACGACAAGCAATGAGTCAGAATTTGGTAGCACTCCAGAAAACATAAGTTCAAAAGAAGAAATTTACATGTCTGAAAATCCTGATCTTCCAGAGACTATGCATGTTCCAAGCGCTACTACTGCTACCGCTGTACCGGCAAAAGTTAGTAGCGTGGCGAACGTACTGACAGTTTCTGAGACCAATTCAGTGCCTGCAACGAAAGAAGGAAGTGGTCCAACCACGTCCATGGTTGTTGCTAATGTTATTGAAAACCCTTTGAGTTCATTTGTTCCAGTTCAACCTAGTACCTCGGCTGCTGGAGGCGTTGCAAGTAGCAGCAAATCCATGATGAAAGCTAAGCATTCCCACTCGTACCTATCTAGACCGAAGAAACTCCACGAAAGAACGGCTACTTCTTCCGGAGAAGAAGCTATTTTTGTACCATTAACGAAATTCACAAAAACTTCAATGAATCAATCTGATCCGGGTTTAGCGTCTTCAACGAATATTGTGGAGAGCACACCATTGGTCACTTTACGACCAGAATCTCAAGTTGGAGAATATGTATCAAATCCAGAAGCACATCAACCGCCACCGCAACACTCCGAGGTTGTTGGTGATATAGAGGAGGGTTTGATAAGCTATTCTAGAGATATTGGCAGTTCTCTGACAAGACAGGCAGCATTTGATCCAGGGAGTTCCCGAGAGAACACTCCTCAAAAATGATGTGACATGGATAGATGGACGGACAGATTGATGCCAGTAGCTTTAATATTGATTCTTTTCGTATGCAACTTTAAGTCCAGTCAAATGAATAATTTAGTGCTGGTACAGCTAAATATGTAGTACTTTGTTCAATGACATACATATTATGTTATAACCTGATTTTATTAATGTTTTGTGTGTAAAAGTAGTCGGCATAATAATATTAAATTAAGTATGACTAATCTCGTATGAAATCGTAACCTCAGTTAACATTAGCATAGTAGATTTATGTATCAGATATAAAAGTAATACGTTTAATAATCAATTTAGTGAAAACATTTTGTAAAGGCTGCAGATGTAAGATGTAGTTTTACATGTACACTCAATTTTCGCGTACGATTGAATTGTGCAAAACTGCAAGAATAATATTGACCATTTTGTTTTGTAACGCATTAACAGTGAATAAATTTCTTTTGATTATTAAATTAAATGGAATTTGCCTAAAAATGAATCATCTCTCAGTCAACTCCAAATCAAACTTTTATGAATGCTGAATCTCCAATTATTTTTTGCATTTATAAACGGGGCATTATGAGAATCTGCGTGGTCACTAGTAGAATCACTCGAAGCGGCGTCGTAATATCACACTATTTTTGCATGAAACTAATTTGACTTGCATTTCATTTTTATTTGTGGCATTCATCAATTCTTTTTTGTTATTCGTGTGAATTTTCTATCCGATAGAAAGGAAGGTCTAGCTCCATTACCAAAAGTGAAACCGGTAAAAGACATGGTTCTCCTGAGCACAGCATAATACCAATGGAAACTCCATTCCAAAGTAAAGTGTTGGAATGAGATTCGGATAAGAAAACATAGATTAATGAAACATGACATTCATTCACCCGGTTTTAAAGTCAAATACGAACTACTTAATTGATAATTGAAACGAATTTCTAATCTGATGAAAAGAAACACATGAACAAATTGTCTGGAAACAGAAAATTAAAATGACATCGCAAACAGATCTGACAGGCCAGGATGAAATTCCGGAAAACATTCTTGCATGGACTCCTTCTGTCAATAAATCTCTTCCAGATTTCGAAGCCAAGCGGCGTAGGTCACCAGATAAGCCCCCTTTGTTGAAACAGTTATTATTGTACTCATCTGAGAACAACGAGAACGCGAAACATTTTGAATATACTGTTCATTCATTGATACAACGACAAGCTAGAGAATATGTTTGTGCAGTGGAAGATGTTATACGAGTGTTCAAAAATGCAACAGAACGTGTGAACGATAGTGCGTCCGGTTGGCGTGGCACGGATGCTGGAAGTTTAAGTGAATCTTCTGCTTCAGACCATTGCGATGGAGCGGAACTAACGGAAATTGGTAGAAACATCGTTAAAATTAGTGAAGCTGTCAAGTGTATTCAAGAAAACGATGCTCTCACATTTTGGACTAGCCAGCAAAGAAGTATGGTCCTGCAGTTGTTGGTATCCACTTCCAAAAGTGCTGTGAAATTACGACGGAAGTTGACCCGGATTAAAGACAGCTTAGAAGACAGAGTCAGAAATGTAAGGAGAGTTGCCATTAAATGTAATTGTGAAATACGTGACAATTCTGTTCCAGTCGACGTTTATAATAAATGGGGTAAGGTGACACA
>JAQFZH010001219.1:0-23100 GCA_034695485.1 Entomobrya nivalis
CACCATGGTCTTAAACTCAATAGTTGAGGAGTAACGGTCAATTGACGGTTTTGACGGTTACATGCATTTTAAATGGGAGAATTTTTTTATTGCACCAATCGATAGATTAATGTATTGGGATCAGACTTTGTCAAGACACCATGGTCTTAAACTAAAGATTTGAGGAGTAACGGTCAATTGACGGTTATGACGGTTACATGCATTTTAAATGGGCGAATTTTTTTATTGCGCTAATCGATAGAGAAACGTTTTTTGATCAAACTTTATCAAGACACCATAGTCTTAAACTGAATAGTTGAGGAGTAACGGTCAATTGACGATTACATGGATTACAGATGTCGATATCAGATTCAGATTACATGTCGTTACATGTCATGGGTTGTCAGTTGTCATCATTTAGATTTATCTACGTGTTTTCTTCGTGTCTTGACATGACTTGTTTTATTTAAAAAAACATATTCCCATTTCCCAAAAAACACGTACATGAAATGTACTTTTTATTTAATATGAAATACATTTATAATGAATAAAATTGCACTTGAAGTTAACATTTTAACTGTAGGCAATTTTTTGCCTTAAATCAATTACCACTCCTTCTAATTAACATTGATTGGAACTAATCTATTAGTTAATCAGTAAGAAAGACCGTACCGTAACGAGAACTTAAAAAATACAAAATAGCTATATGTACCCATTTCAAAACATCAACACTTTCTTTCCCATCTTCCCCCTTTTACCAATTACCTGTTCATCAATCCAAAATCAAAACTTATCAAAATCTACCGTAACCTTTAAACAAAAAAGGTTTTAATTAAATTATTGCACATTCCTGGAAAAATAATTAAAAGAATCCATCACTCAAATCGCCCCCTCTTTGTCTGTCCACGTCCACCTCCAGAATTCTGACCCCGTTTGTCTCTGCCAACTGCTGCAGAAGTGCTGGCAGCAGCTATGGTGCTAGCAGCAGCTATGGTGCTGATACGCATACTCCTCCGCATTTTTTCAACTGCTTCCGCTATTTACAAATAAAAAAAATAATCAATCAATAATAACATGCTATAATACTTAAAATAGAATAGAAGTACAAATTTTAAAAAAAAAGTAACCTAGATTTCCCCGGTTCTCAAACTCATCATCATCCTCTTCTGTCTCCCGGAATAGCAATTTCCTTTCTGTTGCCAACATTCCTTTATTAATTTAAATTCAACAGTTAATTACTTCCACTTATAAATCGGCATATTTAAATAAAAAAATATCATCGTTTAATAACTTTTTTTTACATACTCTGACATTCTCTTGCGGTAGTAGCCCCACCAGTTCTTCCACCTCTTTTTCTTGCCAACTCAATAGCCTCCTTCCGAGTTTTGATGTAAAAATTCTTCAACCTCCCGCTATTATTAATCGCAAACGTTTCACAAACGTGTTTTACTTTCGCGCTGCTCATCCCCAAAAAATCTGCTATCCCCTCCTTCACTTCCGGCAAAGTTATATTTTTCTGGTTCTTCTCCAAATAGCTGTCCAACTCTTCCTTGTCATTAATGATGTATTCCCGGAAGAGCGTAATATTTCTTTTATTTTGCCTCACAACTTTAGTCCCTTGTTCCACTAGTTCGTATTCGAAATTTTTCAATATTTTGTCCATTCCCATTTCCCGTAAATTGAGAGGATTCAACTTATTTGCGAATTCGTCGCATTTGGTGAAGGTCAGATGGACCAACTCCCTCACAATCCTGATAACTTTGCTGTGATAATAAAACTTTCTCAAGGAGAGCTCCCTCCCGTTTTTTCCTGAATAGATGGTAGAGCTGGTGGCGGGGTCGTCCATGAAAAGGAAATGGAGCCGGTCCTTCAAGCTAAGTTTAAATTCATTTTGAAGCTTTTCCTGGATTCGGTTAAAGAAAAGGGAGAAATTCCTCGCGTTTTTCCGTTCCATCACAAATTTAATCTTTGCGCAAAGTTGTAAAACGGATTCGTGCATGTAATTCCACTTGTCATTGGAAATGTCGTCGAACCTGTCCAGAATGATGGTGATAAATTCGATTGTTTCCATCTCGGCTTCTTTAATGGCGTTGGTAAAGTCGTGTTGGAGGAGACACTTGGATGGAGTTCCAAAGCTGTGTAGATCGTAGTTCTGGTCGAGAACTCGGAAGTATTTGGTGATGCACTGTTCCAGGATTCCGGCTGGATCAAAATCTGGGTTTTGAAGATTTCGGGATTTTGGGGAGTAGACGAAAACTGAGGAGAGGAGCAGAGCTGCCTGTTTTTCGATGAAGGCATCAAGGGGGTCTTTTGGGATGGGTGAAGAAGTCGCCATTTTGATTCTCAATTTTTTTAAGGATTGATGGCTTCCTAAAAAAAATTGTAGTCGTTTTTTTTTAAATTTAAAAGTTAAATGGGAGAAAATTTTCAACTTTAAAATGAAAAAGATAAGCTAATTTTAATTAATTAGTGGTTCTATTTACCTCAATCGCAAGATTGATAATATAAATTATTTTTAAATTATTTTTTTCAAAAAATTTAAGATTTCTCTTTTCTTCGCACTTCTTTACTGTTATGCTTGCACTTGCGCACTGGTCCCTTTCCTTCTCTTTCAGCGTCAGCGTCACTCAACCAAAAATATGAACAAGAGCAAAAAGGAATACATTTTGAAATATATATTTGCCTTCTGGCTAAAAAATTCCTTTATACTAGCTTAGTTTGAAGTGTAAGTTCATCTTGTAAAATCGCCTGGAGCAAAATAAGTTGCAAAATATTTTTTTTTTACCAAAAAAATATATGAATTGTTGCACATAATATATATATTGTGTTCACACAAAGAAAAAAAAGGGGTTCGGTGACTTGACTGAAAAATATATATACCTGTTATATATATTGAAAGTGTGAAGCACAAAGAAAGCGTCACTTTTTTCAGTAATCATCATCATCATCATCGTCATCATCAGCGAGGAAACCTATAAAGCTTACACAATACACTTAAGTTATACGTAGAACATTATGTGTATGTACATACGGTGCACTTGCAAAATAGATAAGATTAGAGTGAGTGAGTGCATTTTTTAAACAATGAAAAGTACAGCTTCAATTTTATATATTAGTTATGAAGGGCAAAAGGGGCAACTTGAGACAGCTTGAAAACATCTCTGGTTTATAATTGTTCATTTTTGGTGTCGTCGCCCCTTCTGTTTTCTTGGCTTAGCAACAGATCCATTTTTTTCTTACCTTGTATACCGGGTTATTATTCCTTCAAAGTCATTTTTAGTTCAAAAAACTTGAGGTATTTTGGTTGAGCTGGGAAATATGCGATATGATAGAGGACAAGTTCAAAGTTTAAAAAAATATATGAGATGCGTATGTGTGCTTTTTTATTTATGCAGTTTAAAATATATTCACAGGTATTGCAGTTTTCTGAGGAAAGTGAAAGTATATGAAAAGGAAATAAAACAATGAACTACGAGACAATTTTAAAAGTTTAATTAATTAAGTTTTAATTTATTTTTATTCTTTATCAACCAATTTCTGGTTTCGCATACAATTTGTGGAATATTAAACAAAATACATAATTTTTATAATGCGTGCATTAAAATTGAATTGACAGGTTTTTTTTATGAACTACCAGATTTACAAGCAAGTTGTCATCTTCTAATGTACAGATAAAGTGAATAAGAAATGATTATTTATTTGCCTAGCTTTTTATTTCATGCTTTCAAATTTCACTTTTGTTTTAAATTGTTTCTACCTTTTGTTGACTATGTATATAAAATTCGCGAAAACTAATCTCAAAACTGTTTACCTTGCATTTCAAGTCCACCTATACTCTACGTTACAGCTAAATTATTTATTAGAAAGAAGTCGTTTTTATTTTACTTAAACATTCCATAAATTATTTCACCTTAATTGAGTGAAAAATATTTATTTAAACATTGTAAATTTTAAAACGATTGGCTGCACATTACTTTTGTACAGCATCGCACAGGAATAATTCCTAGCAAAATGAAAGACAGTTTACATTATTGCCAATACATTTTGAACAGTGATCCTAAAAAGGTACACTTGACTTAAAATACAATTAAATTCCAATGATATGCTTTTGTGGTATTATTAATTATAAAACAATTTTCATAAATATGAATCACAAAATGTTTTCTATTTTTACTTTTTCACAAAATCAGCCTGAAAAATAGCATGTTTCTCATAATTTGTAATTTTTATACAAATGAGGAAAAGAGTTGCTGCTGAAGGCAAACTTTCATAAACAACCTTCGTTTGTCACTAGTAAAGTGACTAGATAACCAGTAAACATATCTTGACCACATGTTGATTACATTTTAACATGAACTATTTAATTTAAAAACCTTTTGAGTAAAAAAAGAAGATAAAATGCTCCATTTTTACTCCTTACTCCCTACCACTGCCCCTATCTGTATTACTTATTTAGTCACAATGACTAAAAATATTCGCCAAGAAAACTGTAGTCCTTTTTAAACTTTACTTTCTTTCTTTTCTTAAAAAAATTGACAAAAAAGTAAGCCGATCTTAAATTCCTTTTCTTAACGTTAGTAATTCACGGACTCAAAAATTATAGCAAATCCAAAGCCATAATTCGAATTATCCTCTAGGAATTACCGACCACCACAGACGAGTATCACTAACAACCAAAAAAATTATAGAAATTGACAATTTTAATGATCGACTAATTATAGCCAATTGTACAAAATTGCGCGCAATCTTCGCCAATACTATCAGCTAATGCGAAAAAAGTCATACTGCATAATATTCCCCTTTATTACTAAATACCAATATGATTTACTGATCAATCACTGAATACCTTACAGTCAATCAATTTTTCTCATTAAGCAATACAACTTGCTTTCGTACTTTTTAAAAACTAATTTTTCATTTCAAAGTTCTCTTTTCCATCTACCAACATAAAAGTTTTATTACCTTACTTACTTTGAAGGTTATGAAAAACATTTTACTAATTTATGTGCATTTAAGATTACCTAAAATCACTTCACTGTTTAGCTTCATCGCTATATCTCTCACAAAAACACACCTGTTTACCTGTACAACGAATTGAATTACTGCTTAGTAATGAAATGTAAATAATTAACCTGTTCACTAATTCTTTACTAATTCCCTGTCGTTTATATATCTTAAATAGCTTAAATCTCAAGACTTCTGATCGTTAAACATTTAAAGGCCGTGTCACATCACATCACATCAATAAATATTCTCAATCAACCATAACTTTTGCATGAGTGTAGATCGTTTAATTAATGGAATTGCACTTCTACCATCATTCCAATTACCGCTTGTATTCTCATTAGATCATATTATGGAACAACTGAGCTCCAGACTACACCTAATGACTTACTTGAGTATAAGTACAATAATTAGCAGAGGTTTTTTTCTAGAGACAAAAACTTTAGAAATCTATATTTTATTTGCATAGTTCAATGTGGAACTTGTGCATTATGCGTTTCTTAAAAACTTACTAAATCCCTTGTTAAATTAAATTGTTTACAAGTCTTTTAATTCTCAAGACTCGCTTTTTGGAAAGCCTCTTTAACCAATTTACACCTGACCTTGGTGATGGCAGACACTGCTTTCGTTTCAAATACATTAATTTGGTCTAGAAGGCGATAAAATCTTGAGTAGCGCATTGTTTTCTTTAATTTTCTTTTAAATAATACTCGTACTGTCATAATATAATGTCAGCAAACGTAAACTATGCTGAGTTGATGATAGTACACACGCATCATCATGGCCGCTAACACGACGACAATTATAAGCTCAAAGAAGTACGAATCCGGAAGTAACACCAAATTAACTGATGATAACTATCGAGTATGTAAGGCAAGGATAGTCTGCCTATTCCGAACACACAAGTCAATGAAGATTGTTGAAGGAACAACGTCGAGATCGTCCACAACAGGCGACGGCCAAACTAATTGGGATGAAAAGTCGAACGCTGAACGCCACTGACTGATATGCTCATGTAATTGAGTAATGAACAAGTTGAAGCAGTGTCAAGCTGCACAAATGGTCTGGTGAAAACTTGCTACAATGTACGAAAGTACAAGTTGAGAAAAAAACAAATGCTTTGACAACATTTTTACAAAGTTAACAATGAGGAATCTCTAGTTATGACGATGTGTGAAATTCAGAATATTGATGCTCAACTACGGCGTGGGAGTGAGAGTAGATGACGACGCAGTAGTTGCTCGTGTCATCTCTAAAATGCACGATGATCGTTTCCGGCAGTTCCGGGAAGCATGGAGATCCCTAGACACAGATCATCTGATCCAAAGGTTGAAAAATTGTAAATTTTTATACAAATGAGGAAAAGAGTTGCTGTTGAGGCAAACTTTCACAAACAATCTTCGTTTTTCACTTCGAAAGAGATCAGAAAATCAGTAAATATATCTTGATCTCATGTTAAATACATTATAACATGAATCATTTAATTAAAAGAAAAAACCTCTGCCACTGTTCGTACTACTGATTAAGTCACAATGACTAAAAAATATTTGCCATGGAAACTGTTGTCATTCAAAAAAAAATGCTTTCTTTTATAAAAGAATACGACAAAAAAATCAGTTTCTTAACGTTATTAATCCACGGATTCAAAAATATAGCAAGAGATTTTTGATGAATAACCCAGTCGATTGATATCTTCCTCTTGACTCACACCTAACTCTCCAGCCTTCTCGCACTTCCCTAAAATATCCATAATTCTAGTAACAACTGAAAATACTAATTCACAGCTATAATTCGAATTATCCCCTCTCAATTAGCAACCACCATAGACGAGTATCATTAACAACCAAAATGTTAGTGGAATTGTTAAGTTTGAATGTATCATGACTACTTACTCATCCATCACTGAATACATTACAGAGAAAACAAATTAAACGTTTTAGAACGAATTCAAACTTCCTTTCATTCTATTAAACTATTAAAAACTGGATTTAATTTATTTTGTGTGTAATATGTAAGCATGGTACATATGTATACTTCTAAGTTATCCATGATTAATGAATGATTGATAAATGTATAAAATCTAAGTCTTCAACCAGCAACGCTGAAGTGAGTTCTACTTGATTTTTTTTGGTCTGAGAATTAATTTGTAGAAATGCGCATTCGCTGCCAATACTATCAGCTAATGCCAAAAACGTCATACTACTACTAATGAGCAGTACTAAGAAAGGTTACCAGAAAACCAGTAAATATATCTTGATCTCTTGTTAAATACATTTTAACATGATTTATTCAATTAAACACCTTTTCATTAAAATAATTCTTAAATTCCGCTTCTGAACGTTAGTAATCCACGGACTCAAAAATATAGCAAGTGTTTTCCCCTCTTGGTCAAAACATAATGACTCTAGTTACAATTGACAATACTAATTCAAAGATATAATTTGAATTATCCCCTCGAAATTAGCAACCACCACAGACAAGTATCATTAACAACCAAAAAGTTATAGGAATTAACATGTTTTAATGTAGCATGACTACTTACTGATTTATCACTGAATACCTTACAGAGAAAACAAAGTAAACGTTTTAGAACGTATTCAAACTACCTTTCATCCAACTATAAAAACTACTTTTGTATTTTAGCTGATCGAGTGCCAATTTTATATATACTTCTAACGATAAGTTATCGGTGATTAATGAATGATTGATAAATTTGTATAAAGTTTCAGTCTTCAACCAGCAACGCTGAAGTCAAAGCTACTTGATTTCTTTAGCCTGAGAATTAATTTGAAGAATCTAGAATGCGCATCTTCGCTGCCAACACTATCAGCTAATGCCAAAAAGGTCATACTGCATATATCCCTATTCGTTACTAAATACCAATATGATTTACTGATCAATCACTGAATACCTTACAGTAAATCAATTAAATTTAATTTTTTTAGAACGTTTTAAAGATTGTTTTCATTCATCTAAAAACTTATTTTCCATTTTAAAGTTCTTTTTTCCATCTACTAGCATAACAAGTGCCAGTTTTATTACCATACTTGCTGCGAAGGTTATAAAAAACATTTTACCAATTTATACGCATTTAAGTTTCCCAGATTCCTTGTTCATATGTTTTAAAACGTCTTTGATTGTTATGGACAAGTTTTAGGAGTTCTAATTTTTTACGAAAAAATTTCTACCAAAATTTTCATCCTGACTCTCGATCTATCCAGCCTGCCCAAGCTACCCTGAGCATGGCTATCTATACACATGGTGCAAGGACTCTTATGAAAGAAACCAAAATATTTTTTGAGAAAAGAAAAAAACGTTACAAAATATGGATTATATTTTTCCCCTGTATTTCAGTACAGTATATCATAACGTTATAGATTTCACTGTTTAGTTTTTTATCGCTATCTGTCCCTCACAAAAATACCTGTCACATGTACAACCAATTGACCATATCATTGAATTACTGCTTAGTTTGATGAAATGTAAATAATTAACCTGTTCACTATACATCAATTGTTTAACCTGGTTACTATAAATATTCTCGATTAGCCATTTAATTACAATAAATAAATTTAGTGGTTGCGTATTTTTGATTATGAGGCCTAATTTTCATCATTTATAGCATCAACACAGATATTGGAGATCTACTGCTTACGACTTCAAAAAATTGCAAACCAGATCTGTCATTTACTGAGAATAAAACTTATTACGAAACAAGTAAGTGTGGAATAGATCTTAAACCAAAAGATCTAATTCAAATAAAAACACATGAAAAAAGATGTTACATCTATTGTCACGGTAGCACATACATCATTGGAAAAAATGATGTGGAATGTCCAGAAAAAGTGTTTACGGCGCCTTTACAAGCAACTTTTACCCTAGACAACATAACTTTCAAGGGAACATCCTACAACATGGTATATCACCCTGAAATGGATGCAGTGCTAAAAAAGGTCATAAACTGGCACCTCAACCCACGAGTTAATTATGCAAATCTTACTCGTGTTCTAAAGAAGGACTGGATTAAAAATGAGGCTAAAATCAACTAAGCTCCAGACTACAACTACGATTAATTTGAGTAATTTAATGGCAATACTTATTTTATTGGTTGCGCATTTTTGATTATGAGGCCTAATTTTTGGTATACATAATACGCATTTTTAGTTAATTATTGAAGACCTCTTTGATCATTAGCCATTTACACCTGACCTTGATGATGGCAGATATTGCTTTCGTTTCAAATCCGTTAATTTGGTCTAGAAGGCGATACAATCTTGAACAGCCTAATGTTCACTTTTTTTTAAATCCCTTAAAAAATAATCCTACTCTTTCCATTTGGACAAGATCAAGATGCATACCTACACTATAAACTTACTTTTTAAGGCGAGTTTTTTTTTGGAAACTTGTGGCTCGCAGAGAAACTGCTTGCAGCATTCGTCTTCCAGTTATGAATACACCAGATAATAAACACCTCTTAATTAGGTGCAAAATTATTATTTCAATATTTGCAAATCGTAAAACGATTGCCAGCACAATACATTTGTGCAGCATAAAAATAATTCCTACCAAAATGAAAGACAGTTTACATTATTGCCCATGCATTTTGAACGGTGTTACTAAAAAAAGTAGACAATTAAAATACAAGTGGTATGCTAATAGTATTTTAGTATTATTAATTATAAAACAATCTTCATAAAGATGAAAAAATTTCCAATGTTCACTATTTCATAAAATCAGCCTGAAAATGGCTTGTTTCTCATTTATTTGTAAAAAAATTATACAAATGAGGAAAAGAGTTGCTGTTGGATCAAACTTTCATAAACAACATTCGTTTGTCATTTTAGTAAAGTGACCAGAAAGCCAAAACCAGAGTATATCTTGACACTTTAACTTTACTTATTTAATTAAAAACCTTTTCAGTAAAAAATAAAATGCTCAATTTTTTACTCCTTATTCCATACCACTGCTCCTATCCGTACTACTGATTAAGTCACAATGACTAAAAAATATTTGCTATGACAACTGTTGTCATTTTAAAACTTTTCCTTTTCTTTTCTAAAAAAAATACGATAAAAAACTGAACCCACCTTAAATTCCGTTTCCTAACGTTATTAATCCACGGACTCAAAAATATAGCAAGTGTGAATTGTTTTTCCCCACTTGAACAAATCATGATGACCTTTAATTACTCTAGTTACAATTGACAATACTAATTCAAAGCTATAAATTTGAATTATCCTCTCGAAATTAGCAATCACCATCGACGAGTATCATTAACAACCAAAAAGTTATAGGAATTGACAAGTTTTAATGTACCCTGTCTACTTACTAAACCATCACTGAATACACTACAGATAAAACAAAGTAAAAGTTTTAGAACGGATTCAAACTTTCTTTCATTAAACTAAAAAAACTGGATTTATTTTATTTTGTGTGTAATATGAAAGTATGGTACATATGCATACTTCTAAGTTATCCATGATTAATGAATGATTGATAAATGTATAAAATCAAAGTCTTCAACCAGCAAACGCTGACGCTAGTGCTACTTGATTTTTTTGGCCTGAGAATTAATTTGTAGAAATGCGCATTCGCTGCCAATACTATCAGCTAATGCCAAAAAGGTCATACTGCATTTCTATTTCTATTTGTTACTTAATACCAATATGATTTACTGATCAATCACTGAATACCTTACAGAAAATCAATTAAATTTCTTAGAACGTTTTAAAGCTTGCTTTTGTTCATCTAGAAAAAAACTCTTCCATTTTAAAATCTTCCATCTTTTCCCCATCTACTAGCATAACAAATGCCAGATTTATAACCTTACTTACTGTTAAGGTTATAAAAAAAACTTTAGAAAACTGGGTTCTATTTTTATAGTTCATTGTAGAACTTGTACTTGTGCGTTTTTTTTAAAATAGAAACTACTAAATCCCTGTCACTTAAAATGCTTAAAAGGCTCTCAACGCTTCTCATCTGATCATTTACCATTTCGCCGAAACTTGGTGATGGAAGACATTGCTTTTTTTTTCAAATCTGATAATTTGAACTGGACGGTGACAAAATCTTGAGTAGCCCAATGTTTTTTTTAAAACAATTTCTTTTAAATGAGGATCCTACCCTTTACATTTTGATAAGATGAATATGCACAATGCATAGCTACACTATAAACTTACTCTTTATAATCCAGTAACCAAAGACAACTTTTTCTCGCCCTTGTCCATTGTCGGAAACGGGTAACTATCAGAGACTCCTCCCACTGCACTGCCGTCGTATTCCAGTTATGAATACACCAGATAAGGACCCACAAATCCAATTAACAATCACTCGTCACTAGAATCCTATTAAGTTTCATAAAATAAGATGTTGATTAACTAAATAGACCTTTTTTATGCAAACAAACAAACAATTTCCTTACATATCTATCACGATACCTAAAAAAATGTGTCCAATTTTTTAAAAAATACTTGCCTTGTTTGTATTGACCAGGTATTCATCATAATAGAAAATGAGTAGCCATCCATCCATCTGGAAACCTCCAAGAAACGTCCCTCGCCTCCTCGCAGCTACAATAGGAACCGCTCAGAATCCTTAGCACAGCTTTCTCCAAAGTGGACCAAGCACCTTTTCCTGAGAAAGGCATGTATTCAACCTGCAACGAAAATAAACAAATTACTATAAAAACAATAAATTAAAAGTGAAGTACGCAGGAAACAAGTACACAAAAAAAATTCCAACTTAATTAACACCTGTAATTGACCACAAGATAACTTCGATCAATCTTTTTTTTAATTACACGCACCTGCACAGGTTTACAGCAGTTCCAACAGCCAACTTTTCCAATTTCCATTTTGCTGGAACACACCTTCCAAAAGGACGATTTTAATGCAAAAAAAACGTCACATCTTAAAATAATACTTTTGGAATACTTTTTTTTGTACGTACTAATCTAGTTAATTAAACTTCAACTATTTAATTACTGATTATAAATTCCCTACCAAGTGGTGGTGTGCTTTCGTAACTCTAGCTCTGGTTTAAATTGGCTTGGCTCAAAATAAAAGAAAAAAATGGCCACACCTAAAAGTTAACAAATTCACACCACAGAAAAAAAAGTAGCTTTGACAAAATATTGACTGCGTTATGTCTTTAAAGTACATTCAGTCAAGAAGCCTCATTACATGACAAACTTTTTAGCATAGGCACAGATACATACATAGTGTACATGCATAAAATAGTAGCTTTTAATTTGTCATGTCGTGTACATATGTATGTATCTACACTTTTGTACATCTTCGCAAAAAAACTATATACAACGAAGAAGCTTTCTTTGTTTGGATACCCTTTCTTGTGAATCAATGTATTATATTCGCATTCACACTCCAAATATGTTAACCCTTTCAACCTTATTCTTATTCTCAATACACGCACATATTTTTTTACAACGGTTGCAAAATTCATATTCCCTTTTTAAGAAATAAGGTAACTCTTGTGTCACGATGCCCCAAAATTCCCCAAACCCATTTCCAAAGCTGCATACTTACGTCATAGCATAGCAAACTAACAAAGGAGCCTGTCTCTCTGGTCTACTGCTTAGCTTGAGTAGCCGGTCAAAAAAATGTTTAGTGGAAGGGTTGAGTGTAGAGTGTACGAAATGGCATGGCATGTTTGTCTTGTTTATTAACACGAATATGTACATCCATGCATTCAACTTAATCAGTTATAATAACTTAAGTATATGCTCTAGAATGATCTATCTTGGCATTTTTTTTATGCAGAATGCACACCAGTGCAACTGAACAGTATTTTTTTGTGCAGCTAATAATACATCTTGAGTTGATATGAATTGAATTATAAATGTACATTTTTTTTTTAGCTTAAAGCTGAAAGCGTGCTTTTTTGAGGCATGGTTACATTTTTATACTTTTTGCGCAATGACATTTCCCTTTTTTGTTAATTTTGAGCCTCAGAAACACTGCTTTTGGCAAAAAAGCTTCTGTCTTAAGTTGCCCTGATTTTTTTTCAATCTATTTCATTAAAGTTTCAAAATTAAGGTAAGCGTAGGATGATGATGATGAAGGAATATAGTATTCTCGGACCTCCTTGCTTTAGGTATACTGATGGTGATGATGATAATTATATGAGTATAATACGTACATACATACATAGTCAAGTTATAGTGTACTCCCAAAACAATATACTTTTTTTGCAAAAAAATATATATCACCCTTCAAAAAGCACAACCGATGCATTATACATTTTAACATTTACAGCACAGTACACTCACCTTGTCTTGTCCTTGTTTCTCATTGGTTCTTCCGCCATTAAATCTGTGCCCGTTCAACAAGCCTTCCCAACACGCCACACCAGCCAGCAGCGCTCGAGCATTTTTTTTTTTAGCTTCTGCATCTTTTTCTTTGTCTTTTAATTTTTGAGGAAGAAATGAAGAAGTTCGTGCTGCTTTGGTTGTGGCTTGGCTTGATGCTTAATCGAGAAGCCGGCGATAAAGGGTTGAATTGAGTGTGTGTAAAAAATGTGCGTTTATATATATTATCCAGAGAGCAGAGCAGCTAGCAGTGCAGTATGGCATATGCTTGTATTTATGTAAGTAGAAAAACTATTTGTATTTATGAGCGTACTTTAAACCAACAAATCAAATTTTATTACCAAACTATCTATTTTTTTCCAATCTAACCTTTAATTAATAAAGTTTCATTTGACAAAATGAAAAAAAAAATCAAAGTAGTAAATATGGAATTGATTAATTATTTTAGATAATGAATTTTTTTTAAAGCAAACATTAATTATTTTACAAAATGCCCCAAAACAACAAACCGTTCACGTTTTTTCTTTATTTCTTCACTTTTCTCGCATTTTTCCACTGTTGACGGGTATACTCCTTCATGATTGTTACTTTCGGCATCCACACCACGATAGATTCCAACATGGGGAACAAACCCCAAATGTTCGACTCCAACATTTTCTCTTCATACCCCACAAACTCAACAACTTGTTGATAATTATGCTCATCAGGCAGTTGACTTGATATCAACTTACAATCTTTATCCTCCCGAGCTGCAATCGAGATTTTCAATTTTCTCAGTGTTTCCTTCAAAGGAAGCAGAAAATCCAAATAAATTTGCAGGTTTGTCCTCAATTTAAGATACTCCAGCTTTTCAAATTTCAGCCGCCCAATCCTGCTCATCTCCAAACACTTTTTGAACTCTTCATCTTTCCAAGTCTCTGGTAAAAATATTTCCAAATGGATTAACGTCTTCCCCCAGTTCACTTCCAAAACCTTCCAAAGTTTCCCCCACTCGACATAAATGGACGTATCTTTAAACTGAAAGTAGAGCTGTGTCAGCTTAGGCCATACAACACTCATATTCCCCATTCTCTCAAAATCCACCCACGCATTCAAACGTAAAACTATACACTCCAGATTAGGAAACGAACACTTAAAAACATTGACAATTCTAACCATCTCAAAATTCAAACTCTTCACGTGATCATTCTTCCTAAGCATTCCCCAAAATAGTCCATTACGATTTCCCTCCATTGACAACTCAGTCAATTTGGGAAAGTGGAGTATTCTCAGCTTGTCATAGAAATCCTGGTTTTCACAAAAGTGGCGTCCCAGCGGTCCCCAAAATTGATCACCTTGTTCACAAGTAGCATAATAAGATGTGGACAGTTGTCTCAATTCCCGACATTCTTTTAGGATTCGGCATAACTCGGCATAAAATTCAAACATTGGATAATTGTCACCATTGTTTATAATTTCCAAGTTTAAACTCCACATTCCGGAACACCCAAACTTTTTCACGAAAACCAGAAGGTCACTTAGATAGCGGGGGTCGTCGATGTGTTCCCTGTCACCCAAGTCAATACAAACTTTTCTTCCTACAATTGCTCGGTTTCTTGTGGATTCGGAAAGATGACCAATATCATGGTAGCCATTAAAAAACTGGAGGAATTTCGTAGTATCATCCGAATCTATAAACGTCACTTGTTTTGCATTTTCTTTTGCTTTGTTTTCAACTGGACTCAACTTGACTTGTAGACTATTGTAGCCCCGGTTGTATATCCATCCGTCTACCGCATCCACCCAAGATTTGCAGACCAGTCTACAAGTTAATATGTTGGAGTGATTGTTGTCATCTTCATCGTCTTTCTTCCCAACAACCCATTTAGCTAAATCCTCCCACACGTTCCCAAATAAATAGGTATTTCGCTTGGAATTAAAGTGAGTTCTGAAGTAAACTGATGAGTTGATCAGCCCTTGAAAAT
Source organism: Entomobrya nivalis (assembly GCA_034695485.1). Classification (NCBI taxonomy): domain Eukaryota; kingdom Metazoa; phylum Arthropoda; class Collembola; order Entomobryomorpha; family Entomobryidae; genus Entomobrya; species Entomobrya nivalis. Next base: position 15,274 of record JAQFZH010001219.1, read on the forward strand.
TTTTACTTGGGGTTTTAGTAGCTTCCGGTTCTGTGGCCACTTTGTCTCCTATTATTTGCCAAACCTGAAAATACCAAAAAAAATATATTACATGAATAAGCATGAGAATATAGTTCAGTTTTTGTGAATAGCATGTTTAGTTTAGTTTTGAAATGAAATGATAATGAAAAGTTGCACAAAGTGTTTAAATTAAGAACATTTTAAAATGCTTTATTATCATTACCTCTTTAGGAACTATCTTTAGTAAAATTTTGGAATCCATCGTATAAGCCTCCGTATTTAAAGTTAAAGCATATGATTCATCAGGTATTGATGACATGATGAATGGTAATAAAATTTGGTATTTATCAGGATAGTTTTTTGGTAATTAATTTAGAAAGGTATATTGCACAAAATGTTATTTTGTCTTTCACCAATAATTTAAAAATAAACCAATACTATTCCACAATGCACACTTTTTGGTGTAGAGGCTTAAAAAAGAAAGAGTACTGAGTGCAAAAAAAGGCTGGAGAAGTGACAAGTGAGGGATTCTGGATGAAGAAAAATGGATAGGATTTTTGCAAGTAAAAAATATGTAGTGTTCATCTAGCGTGGATTTTTTTTTCACATGCTTTGAAGCCTTAAGCGAGTATAGTACTTGTAACACCTTCACTTTACAATAAGCGTACGTGAGAATTCATACGTGACTAGGTGCCGGTGACACCGGGTTTTTTGGAGGCCCACTCGGTTTTTTTTTTAAATCCGTTTCAAGATAGTATGCCTACTCGGGATTTTTGACCACTCGTGATATTTTACATCAGTCTTGATTCTGATGCGTTACGTCACCCGAGATATTTGCTTGCGTCAACGGGATTACGGGGTTACACTCGGGTTTTGAGGCTCCATTCGGGATTTTCGAGGTTCACTCGGGGCTTTTGGGGCCACTCGGGATATTTTTAGGATATGCTACTAAATTGAAAAGTTGTTCAGCATGGCTACTCGGGTTTCTCGAAAATTTGCCTCACCGGGTTCTATGTAAGAATTCTCACGACCGACATTAAGTATTATGTGTGTAATGCATTATGCACGTTGAAAGAAGCAACATCTAGATTTTACATGACACAGATTTTTTTCGCAGCAACTCAACGGACAAAAGCTTATATTATGCATATTATCATCTGCGTTTGTATGTCATGCGTCATAAAATAGCTTAAAAATAAAAGTGGTAAACAGAAAATGTCTCTTTGTGTGTTCACATTCATTAAGTATGTATGTAATATTTAATATATAGGGTTAGGGTTCAGTTTTATTGCTGATGCTGCGAAAACGAGGGAAATCTTGATGAACATGGTTTTTTTTTTATTATTGTAGAGTAAGGATCGCCGCTCGGCTTATATTTTCCTTCCTTGGTCTCATACTCATATTGCTCAAAAGTTGGGATAATGAATGGGCTTTTTGTTGACTGCATAATATTTTAACTTTTGGATACAATACAAGTGTAATTTCTAAACCATGATTGTCAGGGTGATCATCATGAGACCATAATTGTTATTTTCATACTTTCTTTGTTTAGAAAAAAATTATTTATAAAAGAGACGTTTACAAAATGCAAAAAGACGTAGTATACTGGTCTGTCGGCTTTCAAATAAACGAATATAGAAATGTAACCATGTAATAAAAATGTGTGTGTGTACCAAAAAATATAACTGAATAGGAGAAAAAAAGGCAATAAACTGAAAATAAATCAGGACAAAGACACAAAAAAAATTGGTAGCAAAAGCCGTCACTTATGTCATGTCTCATATGTCCTTTTTAAAATTGTCATCCTTTTTGTTGGTGGGTGGTTGGTTGACCTAAACAACTGGAACGGGAAACAAGAAGAGCTTTCAATTCTTTAAGAAAATAACTTTTCTTTTAATTTAAGTTGAAAAATAGCTATTCAAATTTAAAATCTTCTGTAATAAACCATAATTGATAATGTGTTCTGGATGATATGTTAAGGTGCAATGCAGATTTCCTTACAAGAAACCTTTTTTGAAAGCAAAAGTTAGCTAAATTGAACGTCACACAATGCCCCAGGCACTAACGACATGACTATGTTACCGTGGGTGGAAAACCCCAAAACTCTACTAGGACAATGTACTTCATAAAAATCTTGTGAAAGTGAAAAATGCAAAAAAAAAATTCTTTCATTTTACAAAATACCTGCAACTTAGCAGTTTTTCAGTTTCGCAAAGAGGCGACGAAAAAATTGTTTGCCATGTTATCTTATGTAAAAATGGACCCTCAGCTATTAAGGTAATGTAACAGGCACAACGCTTCCTTTATTTTAAAACAAAGCGATAGTCACGGTGACGGTATTTTTTTTGGTAATTGAGTATTTGATGATTACTCTCTTTTGCTTTGATGGTCGTGGCGTGGCTACGCGGTTTGGTATGGTACCGTATGAGCTTAAAAATCCATTTTACGGTTTCTTCCTAAAAAAAACTATACACAGCAGGATCATCCTTTTATATACTTGATTGTCTGTCAAGTGAAGCTAAGCTATGCAAACAAAAAATATAAAGCACTGCATTGGAACTGCAACGTATAAAAACGCAAAGTAAAAAAATAAAATTGGGCATTAAATAAAATCCATCCCAATAGCCAACTGTAGACTTGAGAGAAGAAAAGGGTTGTACTTTTACCAAGCTATATTTTTATGACACAAAGCAATGCAATGCAAAGTGTGGGTAAGGTACTTATCTACTTTAAAATTAGATGTTTATGTACAGGTGCAAAAATAAGATATCTCATACAAGTATATATATGGAGAGTATATATATTACATTACTGCAATTGAATCAGCATCTCATCTCATGATCATCAGCGTCATTACACTTATCATAATGCCCCATCACCAATAACACATTGGATGGATGAGCTTCAAAGAGATTTTACAGTTAATTAATAGTTTATTGACTCGGTATCCAAATCATGAAAATAATTTAGTACATACACATATATGACTCATATAAGCAAAAAAAAATTATGAAGATGCCACTCATTGCACTACGTGACTACGAACGGAACTACCGTGATAAAAAATCACAATTTAGGAGTATGGTTGTATGGTGATTTGGCAAAGAACAGTGTCAACTCTTATACAAAAAGAAGATGCAGTTTCACAACAGCACAATGAGCTGTAACGTAACCTTCTCATGTCCTTGCTGATTGGCTGTGTGAAAATTTCTATATAAAAAAATTGTGTGCATTGTGCACAAACGAGAGTAATTTATTTTGAGTACACAGTGGACTTCCAACAATCACACCTTCTCGTTTACATCTTTTGATTAGACACTTCCTTTTAAAAAAGCGCCTGCATTGCTTATTTCAACACACACCATTTTTCAACTAAATTTGGTATAAATTTGTGAAAGTGCGAATTTGCCCGTTTAAAAAAATGAGGTTCCACCTGATAAAAAACATGGTCACTATTTTCTCCGGCCCAAATGATTTCCTGAAGCGGAAGACCACCCCATCAGATATTTTATTCACTCCGAAACAAGCCATTCTAAAACATTCCCCTTCCGCTTTCACTCCAATGTTATCAGAGAAGAGGGGCTACGCCGAGTCTGACACCACTGAATTTTGGAGTATGAAAGTTATGGAGAAATGTAGGACTGTCTTGATGGATGAACTGGATAAAGGGTTGAAGAGGTTAAATAGCTAAAAAAATTAACTTAATTAATTGAGGTACACTTATTTTATCTTTTATTTAAAGTGAAGTAACTAATTTTGAACCATTTAAAAAAAAAGATTGGATCCCTCCATAATAATTACACTCACCTCAACAGCGAGAAATGGAGAATTCTCTGTTCAAATAAGGGATTGTGCTATGCTCGCTAATATCTACAAGGTTTGTGGAGCAAACGCAAATTTTATGGTGGAAATAAATTTCCTGGGTCCTCGTGGGAATAAAACTATGGCAGGATTGATAACGCATGGTAAGCCAATTAAAATTTATTTTTAATTAAATAAATATTCCATCTTTCCAAAAAAAAATATTTCCTTAACTTTTTATTTTTATTTCAAAAAAAAAAATAGAAATGAGGTTGGGCCAGGACGCGCCTGGTGATCGTACTAAAATTAGTGGCCTAGACACAGAAATTATTGGTACTGAAGCCATGCGAGAATTCTGGGAGTGTCACACTTGCAATTATGACTACAACGTTGACAGATTCAAGCCTCCGACTATAACTGAAGCCAAACCGATGTCTGCAGTTTGTAATGTTATCTTAGTTGTGGATGATGACTGGCCATTGTTCAAGAATATTATCAGGTCCGACATTAATCGACACTTGTTGGATAGCGGGGTGTTCTCCGACGTTGAAATCGTGACTTATGATGGGAGAATTAAATGTCATCGAATGTATTTGGAACGTAATTAATTAAATTTATTTTTTTAAACAAATTTATTTTGGATGAAATTTTTTTGGTGTAAAAAATATAATTTAATGTATTTTTTTATAAAGTTCACAGTGCAATTTTTCGAAACATGTTTGAAAGGGACCCGGCCAACTACTCATTTCAATTCGTTCTTACGACAATTTTACGTAAAGCTCATGTAATAGCTTTACTTAAATTTCTGTATTGTGAGGAATTGGCAACGAATGGCCTTGAGATGATGTTTGAGCTTTTGAAGGTATCCCAAAATCTGGAGATTGCTCCTCTCGAACGGGCTGTTGTGGAGGAACTCTGTCAAAAGCAGGATATTTATTTTACGACCGAGTTTGCTGAGAGGGTATTCCTCTTCGCGAGAAATCTTCCAAGAGCGGATAAGCTGAAGAAGAAAATGGCGCAAATCTTGGCAAGGTAAATTGGTTATCAAATAGTTTATAGTTTACAAGTGATATATTTTTTTTTACAATTTTTTTGAAAATAAAATGTCACACTTGGTTTACAGTGAGGGGCAAGTTCTTGACTTGAACTTTGGAGAGATGAGATGTAGCGCAGGGCCCCGGATGTTCTACATGAACTGATTAATAGGGAGGAGGAGCTAAGGGCTAAAAATCAAGGAAAAAGGACGGAGATTTAAGTTAAATTTGCTGTTTTATTTTTACCCCTGAAATAATTAATTTAAATGGAATTAATTTTACTTTTTTTGGACATAGGCAAGAACATCAAATTATTCTAATGATAATCCAATAATAAATTAATATATTAAACTTGTACTTTCCTTTTTTTCTTAATTTGCATCGCATCAACAAGAGCAGTTCATAGAACTCATTTATCTCATGTTAGAAAAAAAGGATGCAAAGTGTATACAGCCACACAACACAAGCCATGTCTTTTTTAATGTCTTTGTTTTTCTCAAATTTAATGTGTTGTTATGACACAAGGAAAAAAAAGGCTACTCATACTATATGGCAATGTACATACAAGCACAAAAAGGACAAAAACAAGCTTTGTAACGACAAAGAAAAGAAAAACGACACAAACAAAGTAATTAATGTTATGCATGCATCTTCTTGGCTGCCAAGACGCGCTTAGAGCTTCGGCCCCAAATCTAGGGTTTTTTTTTATCCTCTCGTCTTCTCTTACAACCTTGCGCAATAATGCCAACATGCAAAAATAAATATCAACCAAAAAAAATATGACAAAATAACAACGCTGCTGTGTATCAATTTTTAGAATCAGTACTCTCGAACATTTCTTCTAAAAAATAAAACGTTTTAAATACAAAAAAGAACGTCATTTCACCCATCATCATCACCACTCACCACTACCAGGTCCATTACCACCCACACAAATATCCAGTCACCATTCCAGTCCAAGTCTTCAGCCTTGCTTTTTGCCTTGATAATTTGATGCCATGCATTTTCCTTGCATTTTTTTTTCATTTAGATAGTCGGCAACCAACAAGCATACAAACAAGCACGAGTGAACAAAGACATGATCATCATGATCATCCATCACTACTACTACACACACTGCGCACTGCACACAGCATACTTGCACTATTCACACTTCACACTATCAACGTAACAAGAAGAGAAGTAATACATGTCTAGTCTGTGCTTGTGCTTGGATTTGAAGCAGACGCAAACTTGCACTAGATCAGTTCACTTCTTCACTCTCTACTTTTTCGTGTTGGGTTTGTTTACATTCAGCAGCAGGATATTTCCACTCTCCGATTTCAATCGGTCAATTTTTTAGCTTCGTGTCTGTGGACTGGACTGGTGAGGACATGCCGGTTATTTAGTCGTGTTCATTTAAGCAGCTAACTGTCCAAGTTTTCGAACAATTTTCTTGTGCTGTTCTGAACACCACTCAATAAATAGCTGTTAGTTTAGTTGAAGAGTCTAGTATATATTTAGTTTAATAGCATTTAGAGGAGAGCTCCACGTGATTTTTAATCGTCGCAATGAAAATAACGGTGGATAATTATGGGGGGAGTAGCAGTGGGGATGATGAGAGTCGCCAGGTGGATGTGGAGGGGAAGGGGGAGGATTCGGATGTTGAATTGATGGATATAGAGCCTGAGGAAAAACAAATTGAACAGGAGACGATCACCCAGGTCAGTACTGAAAACTATACAAATGGAAGAGGAGGGGGTGGAGGTGGAGCTAGTTACCGTGGTAGTCGTGGTGGGGGCAGAATGAGGGGATCAGGTGGTTCAGGTGAAGGAGGAGGAAGGGGAAGGGGAGCTGGACAAGGTTACCAGGGATCATTTTCACCCACGCACGTTACAAACTTGTCTTCGGCGTCGTCTTCATCAGGACATGAGGATCATCATGGGTTATCTGCGGATAACAGGGCAAATGAGAACGGAGGTAGTGGGGGTGGGGGTGGTCATGGTGATGCTAATGAATTTAAAGAAACGCTTACTCGGCTCGCGGTAAGATTTAAAATTATACAATAACTATGTATGCAAAATTTAGAAGGTTTTAGTTAAATTAGTAATGTGAGGGAACTAAGTCGTTTCTGTTTTTAATTTTAATTAGGCAAACATCAATAGTGGATTTGCATTCCTTAATACTGCGATGGAACAGCTGAGACAAGGGCAGTTGGAACTGTACGATGCAAAATTCACGCTGGAGAAGATCTGCTGGAGGAATGGGGTTTATCCAGAGTTTCCAGCCAGTGGGGGAATGATGGCAAGTAGACAAGTTGATTTACCAGTTGGGGAAGAAGGAAGCGGGCGAGGGGATGTATCAGCGAGGGCCCGGAGATGGCATCCACGAATGAGACCATCAGGAGGAGGTCCGAAACCTTCTTTTAAAATTCCAAGGCGTCAAGAGGAATTTTCCTTTTACAACTCTCAGCTTTCGAAGGAAGGGATTACAAAGCTTATTAAACGGTTGGATGGCTCGTTGGACCTGAAAGGTAAATACTGGCTAACTGGCTAATGGGGAAATATGAGTGGATTTTGGTTGGATTAATTGATAATTTATATTTGATATTTTTGGCAGGTTTAAAAAAAGGAAGGAGTCATGCAGCCTTGGTTCTTTACGACATTGAGAAGGCGAGCTTTGGAAAAGATGCGGTGAAAATGGAAGGTGACTCAAAGAAGAAGTCAGAAATGATAGAGGAAGATAACCAGGAGGAAGATGAAGAGGAGTTCCGCCCACTTAGGAAGAAAAGTAAGGAAAATCTTCCACATTGGAGGCGACTACGAGTTGATCCACCAGTTATGGAACGGATTATGAAGCGTCTCAAAGAGTTCAGTTCTTCTTCCTCATCTGCGCCGCAAACTCAATCAGACTCTGAGTCTATTTATTTCGGTAAGCTGTTGTATAATTTTTAAACATTTAAAAGTTATTTAAGGCTTTGATTATTTTTAACTTTAAATAAATACTTGATTTT
>JAQFZH010001220.1:0-23091 GCA_034695485.1 Entomobrya nivalis
TTGGTTAGGAATTAGGAAAAGGGGTGGGATTTCTGATTGTCCTAATCATGCTTTAAGTGGCCACAATCATGTCGTAAGTGTCCCAACCTAGGATCTGTACATTTTTATGTACAGTGGGCTCAGCTAGTGTGATATATTTTTATAGTAAGTGGACCAAACCAATCATAATGAAATGCAAAGGATAATTCCTTTCGTTGCAATTCTTGGTTATTGACGTAAACATATTAGCATAAGATAAGCATATAAAACCTATAGTTTTTAATTGGGCTTATTGGACCGGCCCTGGCTCATGGAAACAATTAAGCGTTGCAAACCTAACAAGTAATTTAATCTTCCAGTTCATAACAAGGTTTGCACTAAACAAAGCAACAGAATATTTAAACTAACTTCTCATAAAAAATATTCCCCTACTCTAATACCAGTCTTAGCTAAAATCTTGAACAATGTGTAAAACAATTATGTTCATGTTTCACTCAATATTTTCTTTAATTGTATGAAGCTTAATTCATGACCTGCAAAATAAAATTATAATAATAAATCGCAACAGCATCTTACTTGATATTTACAACCCACTTCCCTATTGACATTTTTAGCTCACTTTTTTCTCATTTCTCTATTCTCTTTTTCCTTTCGGTTGATTCAGTGCTGCAGAGTCTATAATTTTTCTAGTTGGCATGATAATGGATAAGATGAACATGTGTATATAAAGCTGCTTAAATAAATAAAATTAAATCTGTGGAAATTCTAAATTGAATGCTCTTTTAAGTTTTTTATTTTGGCATTTGGGTTAAGTCTTAAAAACATTAAATACTGCAATATTAAATACATTATCAGTTTCAATCCCAAGTATTTGTTTATTTTTCGGGACAGTTTTACATGCTAATTATGAAAATCCTAATCATTTTCCCTAATGCGCATCTTCTTGGATTCACAAATTGCCCTGATTCTTAGGAATGCAAGTTCATGGCCACTTCGTCAGGCCTTAGGTTTGGAGCATATCAGAAGCATAAAATAAGGAATACAAAAAAATGTTCAGTTTACAACTAGCTGTAGACTTTGGTGAAATGCTGGTTGTATTAAAAATATTTTATAATAATGAAGTAAGTTTTAATTTTATTTGTTCTTTTGATGTGAAAAGAGTATTCGAGTAAAAAACTGTTCGCTAATGCATCCATTTAAGTGTTTATAAACGAATGATTTGGAAATACCATTAAAGCACTGAGCTAACATCTAAACTAAATATGACTTTAATTAATTTCATGCCAACTACAACTTAGTGCTACGTATACAAAATCATGGTACTTTGAAGTCCTTGCAATTACCATGGAAATAAATCAATTAATATAATTAAACAACAATTTGTAATATTTCGAAGGCTTAAAATAAGTAAATTAAACTCAATTGAGACCAATCGTTAGTATGAAAAATTAGTGTATATTTGATGATTAAAGCCCATGTTTCATATTTCATAACAGTTATATTTTAGTCTATCGAAAATTGCGACATGAAAAATACAAAATTGACATTCAAATCCTAATTTTAAAAATTGTAACCATGGCCGTTGTCGTAAAATTGGTGGATAAAAGTTTGATCTAAAATAAAACTAAGCAAACTTAGGCCGAAATTTTTCATAGATTTAATCAAATTTCAGCTGAGCAATAGTAAACATTTGAAATTTTCCAATAGTACATTTACCGATATGTTAACTCCACTAACAATATCCTCGTTACAGCTACATAGCCGTTTTACAAACGTCCCCTGCTTTCCTTCGTTTTGCTACTGGGATTTGTTAATGCAACTCAAAGTCCAAACTAGTTTCCGAAACTATATACCATTTTACGTGTCAAATAGCTGTGTATTTTTCTTTGTCTTTATACCAATGGTGTCAATGATAAATAGTTATTTAAATCAACCAGCTAGTATTCCACTTATGGTACTATTTTGTAATATTATATATCTAGCTTTTGTAATTGGCTATTTGTGCTTCAACGTCTGGATATTAAACAATTATGTTGAATATTCAAAATATATTTCATTAGTTTTCAAGCAACCCGTCACCCAAATAATAAATCGTTCCTATAGTGTTTCTAATTTGATTCGAACTTATATAAATTTGTGGAGAAATGAACAGGAAAAAATGTTTAGGTCAGGAAATAGTGTAGACTTTATTGGACTGGTGATAGCATCTAATATATTTTATAGCCTAATGTTAACCTTTTGGTTACCAGTTGCTTCAATATTCTTTTGTCTTGATCCTTTATACTACTTTATTGAAAGTTACATACGTTTGCCTGATCAAAACGAGCGATCGTTTGCATTAAAACTTTCTTTAGTTTTGTTTCGATTTGGAGCGTTATTCGTTGCAAATTTTGATTTATTTCGAACGTGTACATTGGGTATAAATATTTTATTTGTTCATTTTCCAATTTACAAAGTATTTTTACTTAAAATTAAAGCAATCGCCATAAATCGTGAAAAAATTTCAAATTTTAACCAACTCAGATTGCTTCAATGTAGGGGTGTATGGTTCACGAACATGATAATAACAATTTCTCTGGCTGGAGGCTTTATACTACTGCTGTTTGCTAACTGCTTTGTTATTATTGGATGGAGACAATTTCCACCAGATGTGTATTTACCAGTTGCACCTATTTGTATTATTAGTCATCTTATAATAAGTATTATGCTATCTACAATGGCGGAAATCCATTATTTGAGTAAAGACATGATACGACATGAGTGGAAATATGAGCTGGTTGATTTGTATAAGAAAAGAGAAATTGCTAGCTTTTATATTTATAATCGAATATTGGCAATGGAAAAGCCGCTGGCTTTTTGTTCCGGGGATTTTGCAATAATTAATAGATCAACAAAACTAAACTTTTACAGTTATATAATGAATTACACAGTAAATTTATTTCTACTATTTAAGCAGCGTAAACAAAATTGATTCACTATTAGTAATGCTAAGAAATACGTTAATGGAATATTTCTTTGAAAACAATTATGCTAATAATTAATTCAACTAATTTCCTTATGAATGCTTTTTGAATAAAAACAGATTTCTGTTGTAAGCCATAAATGCATCTATGATACAACTTTGTAAAAAAATTTAATTAAAATACATTCTTCCACCTTTTTTGAGAAGAAAGTAATATTCAGCGTTTCAAAACAAAATTTAAAACGAAAAGGATTCAGTCTAATGAAAATTTACACGAGATAGTAAAGTGGAAAGTTATTTATTAATAGCCAAGCTTTCAAGTGTTAGCTACACTCTTCATCAGGGCGCATAAAAGAAATTAGTAAAACAAAAGTAGCATAGATTGAAAAAATAATTTGTCAAATAAAATGATAGAAAAAATATCGAAATTTGATTCAGTCTAAAATGAACTTGGGTTTACTCGTTGAGCACAGAAAACTTATGACTCATAGCCCGATGCAAGTTTTGGTTTTGCGGAACAATAAAAAAATTTATTCATAATTTGCACAATAAAATTGATAAAAAATCAAGAAAATAACTGAATTGGTTTTTTACGTTTTTTTAGATTGGAATCTTTTACTTCAACTTATTTTTCTTAAATTTATAAAGCCCTTTCAAAAATCCTGCATTTGTTGTACATTTTTCTTTTTCTATAAAAGTTTAAATTACCTAGTCGTTTTAGCAATCATAGTTTAATTAAATCAACAATTGAATACTCGAAGCCTTGAACGACTTCATGCGATTCTTCAAATTTATTTGATCAATCAAAAGATTAAACATGATTTATCCTCTACATTCATTTCACTCGAATTTGATAATACTTTAAACTTCCTTATATCTTTTGGCGCAATGGAAAGGGCTTTCACTTCATAATCTTTTGAAGTGTAGGTGCATTGTTTTTTGATTATGTTCAACTAATCGAATATGTCATCAAACAAATACATAGAATAATACTTTTACTTTTCGAATCTTCTAAATAAACTAGTGGTTTTCAAGTATTAGATTTTGTAATCCGGATTGTGTACGTATCAAGCGGTTATAGTAGACCTTGGTTTTTTTATTAGAGCACTCCAATTTACGAAAGAAAAATGTTTAAATTAATTGAGTTAAATTGTTATCAGATATGTCATCGAAGGCCATTTAGTTTACAGTTGAAAATAATGGAATATAGTTATTCAAATTTCTATAAATTCAAGGCTTATAATTAGTAAATTCAAATCACAAAGATTGGAGCATAAACAAATTGTTAAGCTTTTAAATATATTTACATATGGCTTTGTCTTTAGTTTGGAAAGGAAATCATTTGTCAGAAATACCTGATGTTCTGAAACTACAATTACTTTGAAGTTAATCATGGTCATCCTTTATGAAACATACCAGATAAACCTTTAGGCACACTTTTGGTATTTGGACCGATACAATATTTAACACTACTGTTGCCGAGAACTATCATATGTGTATGTTTAATAGCACTTTTAATTATATTTTGTACTTTGTGTGTTATAAGTCATGCCATTTCACGTGCCCGATACTCGTATCCATGAGTTTTACATATATATGTTGTTGACATGAGAAATACTCAAAATATTTTTTACTAGAAATTTGACTAGTGTCAGTCGAATGAATTGTGAATTCATAAAATTTGCAAATAATTTATTAATTTTTCCCAATTTCATTTAAAATAATTATTCATATGCATAACAAATGTATGAGTAGTAAAATATACTTCAGCCTATGTTTCACACAATGTTCCATATGTTTTGGAACAAAGTTGAGCAAATAAAGCTGAACTGTTGGTAGTAGACTTTGAAAAACCAACACAAGTTTGATATTGTATTTCCGACTCCTTCAATGGTAGAAATTCTGTGGAAAGCTCGGCATTCGTAGTGTTCCATTTAAATTGTCTAATGCTTTGCGAATCTCGTCCAGCAGTCTAAAAACCTTACAAAATTTGAAATTTTAATGGAAAAGTTTAGGAAATACAGAAAATGTACTTTGATGGAAGAATCTTACCATAACCGTACGAAAATTCAGCAACGCGTGCCTCATTTAAAGCTTTGTATTGATCTGCTGATGTGATTGTTGCTAACTTCATTCCAGTCGATGTACAAAAATCAGATGCTTGAGTCCAGTTCTAATAATATATCATAAATTGTGATAAATCTATAATCATGTATTATACATAAACGTTTTGTTGCTACTTACACGAAATCTTTGCATATCGACCATAAAAGATTTCCCGTCCACATGGGCCACAAAATGTAACTGAGGTGTAATTTCAGCTAAAGTAACAAATTTTACTTATATACTAAACATGGACTTGAATGAATAAATATAATAATTTAAAGTAAATTTTATTTGACATACCGCTTTGTACGCTAGAATCCTTAATGGAAGAGCCTTGAGCTGAATGCACAAGCATCACGGCAAACACTACAAACATTTTCATCATTAGACTGGAAAGCTTATGAATCAATTGATTTGTTCCGATCGGTTGAGAAATCGGTAAATGATTGTAATAAATATGGGAAGAGGGGACCGGCATTTATATGCAGAAAATCTTTTAAATAAGTTACATCAGTTAACATTATAAGTGCGATAACAGAAGTTCAAGTACTTTAAAAACTACGTGACAACGTTGAGGTTTCCGATGAAAAAATTGCAATTCAGTATCAAGTGCTATTGTACTTAATGCAAAACTTACTTGACTGAAGTTTGTGCAAAATAGAACTGATGCAATTTCAGCAGCAGGTTTTATTTTAAATATAACAACAAAACTGACGAAATTATAAATCGAGTTAGTACATTATCACACGTACGCACAATAATGAATTTATGAACTTCTTCACAAAAATATTGATAACTGATGCAAATTTCAAGTGTTATACCAGTGCCCGATACAAATATATGCAATCATTTATGCTTGATTATTACAGTTACTCAGATACGTTTTTTAATCATTTAAGTGTGCAAATTTATGCCAGAAGTTCTTGTATTATTCATTATTTATATTTTCAAATTCGTCTGATAATATTCAATTCTTGATTTAAATGTTTTATTTTAAAATGTTTTCACTTCTGAATTTGATATAACATCTCTTTGAAAATAAGTTTAGGTTTCACATAACGTTCCAAAATTGGATGTACATTTGTGGAGGAACAATGTGGATTGGTTACTAGAGGACTTTGAAAAGCCCACGCATGTTTGATACTCTATCATAAAAATTTCTCTAAATGGTAAATATTCGGGAGACAATTCCAGGTCTGTTGTATTCCATTTAAATTGAGTGATTTCCTGCGAGTCCCGACCAGCAGTCCAAAAAACTACGAGCATACACAATTTTTTACAAATTAATTATTGAAAAGGATAGCTTTTGACGACAGGCCCATAGTTTAAAAAAAATACCATATCCAGTAATAAATTCAGCGGCGGAAGCATTATTTAAAGCTTCAAACTGATTAGCCGAAGTGATTGTGGCTTGCTTTAGACCCACCGAAACTACAAAATTCTGATGCTTCAGTCCATGTCTATCAAATAACCAAGTATAAATTATTTTTTTAGCATTAAATATAATTATTTAATTAATCAGCTGTTTAATGTACCCGAAGTTTTTCGGAATCCACAAGAAACGACTTCCCGTCGACAGTTGCCACAAATGTAAGTTGAGGCTTGATTTCACCTGTCAGTTAAAAATTTGCAGTCAATCATTTAATTTACATTAAAAACATTACTTTCTTTTATACTTACCACCTTTCAAGGACACCCCTAGAGTTGAGAAGGCAAGGGAAGCCACTACAACGAATAAAATGAAAAGAAATTCCATGATTGTGGTTTGTGTTGTTGTGCCTGTTTGTCAGCAAATACTAAAACGATATTGATGTCTAGTGTGAAGCAGGATACCATTGAAATAGTTCGCTGTTGTTAAAAGGTTTATTTTACGCTAAAGATAAAATGTCTCATATTTCAATAAATGTTTAAAATATAAGGGCAACACATTACTGTCACTTTCATGTGCATTTATCCAATTGACTTGATTGATTGATTTAGAATAAATAGATAAGATATATCAACTTTATCTTGACTCGTTGCATTATGTCTGGCTTCACAGTTGCAGTTTGATTTTGTTGCATATAAACCATTCGTGAATGAATGTCATAACATATGATGTAACAAGTAAAATATTTAAATCATCATAACTGTCAAAAATATATGCGAAAAAGATGATGCAATGTTAACCCGTATTTATGTATGCTTGTTTTTTTGCTTATAGTAAGAGCAAACCAATCAAAGCGGTTACAATATATTGTAGTGGATGAAACCTTTGATGGTATTTCTTGGTTCTAACACCACGATCCATATACAAAGCCTTGTTTTCTAATTTAGTTCAGTGGACGCCAAAAAAAGCAGGAAATAAAACCGACTTTGGCTCCTAGCAACAATTAATCGTTAAAAACCTGACAAGTAATTTAATCTTCAAGGTCATACCAAGGTTTGTGCTGAATGAAGCAAAAAAATATTAAATCTATTTCCTAGTATTTATTGAAGATTAACTTTTCACAAAAAAACTACCTTCATAGATGTTTACTTAAATACCATAGTTATACCATTATACTTTAGCTTCTAGCCTTCATAAGTCATTACAAACCTAACAAGAATATTTTACTTCAATGTCATTTATTGGCATGTGTGAATAGAAATGAAAGAAACCAAAAACCTTTTCCTATAACTGAAGGACAATTTGATATTGAAAACAAAGTGTTCATCAAAATCTTCCCCTACCCTATTAGATATTTTGATCGAAAACAATTATTAATCTTAAATATTTAATGAACTAGTTTAGTCCAATGCCAAATTTGTTTATTTAAAAGAGATAGCATACTTCCTGTTTATAAAGTTGGACAACACATTGTATTTCAAGGACAACTATTGGATATAAAAACAAGATCTACTGAGCATACTTTTGGTAGTAGTTATATATATGTTTGATCGTAAGCCACAAAGTATTTCAATTTTACTCATGGTTACCCCATTGTTTCTAAGTTCTCTTCATCTGCACAATCGTCTAACAAATCTCTCCTTTTTCCCAAGTATATACTACATTGATTGCCACACAAGTAAATTCGAACTACAGAAATTGTATACTAAAAAATTACCATTTATTTTATCACAAAGTATAGTTCTTTTAGGTTTTGTTCTACCAATAGTTATAACGTTTGCTCTCCATTTGTTAAAAATTATATATGTTCCAGGAGTCGCAATTCTTTTCAATTTATTCTTGATGGGCTTTGTGATTTTGTACTTTACTCTTATAATTCCAACAATGTTTGCTGGAGAAGCTATTTCTGAATATATTTCTGCTGTGTTTTCATTTTCAAAAAAGGATGAACAGGTGGTTTTTTGCAAAACTAATCTATTCCAGTTTACCTTGAACCACTTAACTTTATGCTTAAAAGAAGTAAAGAAGATTAGTCGTCGTCGTCGGGAAAACCAAGTTGACTTTGTTGGATTACTTGTTGCTTTAAATGTATTTTACGGTTGGACAATTATTTTAGGGGCAAGTCCTTTAATGGTATATCTTCAATTGGATTGCCTGTATTACATAACTGAATACAATTTGTTTGTTTCGTTTCCATATTTTGTTCAATTTTTTCGACGCATTATTCTTTTTGTAGTAGCTTTTGATATCACTCGAGTTAATATTTTAATGTCTAGTGTAATTCTTATACACCAAAATGTTTTTCAGGAAGCTTTACTAAACATCAAAAATGGACCATTTGATATATCAACTATAAAGAAATATAATCAGCTACAAATTCTACTCAATTCAGGTTATTGGTTTAGTAAGCCATTAACAGCTTGTTTTATGGCAGGTGGATTTATACTTTGTGTGTTAAGTAACTGCTTTACTCTGGTAGGTTGGAAAGTATTCAGTTTAGAAATATATATTCCATTTGCCCCCTTCTTCATGATTATACAACTGTTTATGGCTAAAGGAATATCTGCTACTGCAGCGATTCATGATACAAGCTATCCCATGATTCGGTTTGAGTGGTTGGTTCAATTGGCTGAAATGAGGAAACGTGGGAAAATGATCACTGCTGAAAGACTTAGTAAAATCCTAAAAGCTCAATATCCAATCAGTTTTAAATCCGGAAGTTACGCAGTTCTTAATCGGGATAGTAAAACAAGTTATTATGTTTATATTTTGGAGTATACGTTGAATAGCTTTCTGTTGTTTAAAGTCCGTGTTTAGCGTAAGGTATGCACTTCAAACCTAAGAATGGTAACACTGTTTGGTGGATTACGTGTCAAGTATTCACAGTTAAATTTTACGTTTAAATAAAATGCAAAACTAAATAAAAAATCTCATGGAATATTTAAAATCATTATTATATTTATTTATGTAAACTTATATCTCATAACATATTTTTATTATTACAAAGCTTTCAATCTTAATCCTCCTCTAGCCTCCCTAAACCTCGCCAAGTAAAAAGCCGCAACAACCCAATTCTTATCCTTTGTATTACATCCCCCATAACAAAACGCCAAATCAATTTTACCCGCCAACGTTTTGAAAGGATATCCCCTCAAATGTAATATACTTCCTCTTCGAAGTACTTCAAAGTTTAACAATATATCTATCGCTGTACCTCTCGGAGCCAAAGCTAACAAGTCCAACTCTTCAATAATCACCTCATTATTAATCTTAATATTAAATGTTCTCACACCATGTTTCCTATTAAAATGCTCTCCAGTTTTGATACTCAACTCATAAAAACCATCCTTCCTCACAGGAATACTCCAATATATACAGTCATTAGAAGTAGCATTTAAATTGGTTCCATTAGCATGGCTATAAGTTTCAAATAACTCGGCATCTAAACTATGGACACTAAAAATATTCTTTTGGGGAACTCTCTTATTTTTTGTTATGCCCTTGGCGTCTCTTTGGGGTACGTCTTCATTAGAATGGTATTCAATTCCACGGGTATCTGGACCATATTCATCGCCGTTAACATTTACAGCCATTATTAAATCTGCTATTTCACAACTTCCACCGTAATGATCAGGATTATGGCAGAGTACTCCACCATGCAGGTAAAAAGCGTTTTTCCGAACGCAATCCATTTTCGTGAAGAACGAGAGACTGCAAACTATAAAAAACCGTAAAACTTTCAATAAAAACCCAACCCATAAAGCAATATTTAAAACTTAGCTATATAAATTAAATACATACTTCTATGTGGCACAGCATCCCCACTAACAACACTATATTGACAAGCGTACTTCCTACTCTCACAGGCATCCCCTTTTATACTGGAGCACTTCTTCGAATCTTCATCCTTCTCATCCGAAAATTTCACAACTGAAAGCGCTGCTACCTGATAATCTTGAAATAAGGTAAGCCTTCCACATTTCCCATAGCAAAACGACAGGTCAACATGTCCATCCTCTATTTTCACAGCTGGAAAACCATTTACAGCCAAATAGCTAGCGAAATTTACCACCTCAAAATTTACAAATATTTCTGCAACTTGAGATTGTCCTTTAGTGATATTTGATACGTCAACCTCGGAAATAACTTCGAGGCCGTTTAGTCGAACGTTAAATCTCTAAAAACCAAATTAAACAACATTTACCAAATTTGCATTTAAACTGGTGTTGAGTTAATAAGTATTCTATAGTTTTTACCCGATATCTAATTTTCCCAATTCCAGATGGTTCCACAATCTTAACCGCCAACTCATATCTGCCATTCTGCCATAATTTGATCTTGTAACTTAAACACTTATCTCTCGCATTTCCATGTACAATAGTTTCGTAAAATACTCGATCCTTCTTATCCAAGCTACCTTGTACATGAATCGGCGCTCCATTCCATTTATTTTTCGTTCCATACATTTCTTCATAAGGAATTTCATCATCACTCCAATAACTGTAGTTCTTCCTATCAACCCATTTCCCTTTTTGTTTAGTTCCCAAATTGACCGCCGTCACAATTTCCTCCACGTTACAATTACCTTGCGTCTTTTTAGGATTTACGCATACAATTCCATTATGAGAATAGAACTCATTTGACCTTGCGCATTCTCCTTCCTCAAACTTTGCAAAATCGTTGCAAAACTTGGTTTGATCAACGCAAAACTTGGAGGCAACGTCATAAGCGTACTCGCATTTTCTACAAGTGCATTCATCCAATAAGCAGTAGTAAGGATGTTTGCAGTTGTCTTTTGGAGATCTAGCGCTTGCACTAGGTTTATGAGTTGTTGCAATTTCACATTTCTTAGTTTCGCAGTTAAAGTCACAGATTGGTTGTTCTATACATTTGGTAGGGTCATGAGTGAAATTTAAGCAGACTCGAAGTCGGGGATCCATAGCTTTTGTTGGCTTTGTAGAAGGTGTGGTTGGGTGATGTGTGGTTATAGCTGTTGTGGGTATTGTTGTGGGGATCGTCGTAGTTTTTGGAGTTGGCTTGGGTGTAATTTTCTTAAGTATGGGTGAAGGTTTTGGCTTAGGCGTTGGTTTTTTAGTGGTTGTGGTCGTAGGTTTTCTGGTTGTTGTAGTCGTAGGCTTTTTAGATGTTGTTGTCGTTGTGGTAGGTTTCATTGTTGTCGTTGTTGTTGTGGTCGTTGGTTTTAATGTGGTCGTAGTTGTCGTGGTAGTAGGTTTTACGGTGGTTGTAGTCGTGGTGGTAGTTGGCTTTGGTGTAGGTCTTGTATATTTGTGTGTTGGTCTCTTAGTTGTTGTCGTAGTTGTTGTTGTGGTTGTTGTAGTAGTTGTCGTTTTTCTTTGCCTTATTGGTACGACAATTGGTCTCTTTTTCGGTGCTTGGGTTGTTTTTTCATCAGAACTGGAATCGGATTCAGAACTGGATGATCTAGTGTATCGTGAAGCTCTGGCTTTCATTGAATGGCGACCTTCCTTTCTTGTAGTGGTTTCGATTTCGCGGATTTTTTCGGGTTTTGAGGTGAAATTTTCTGTATATTCTTTTGGTTTGGTTTCGACAAGATTTAGATAAATGTTACAGCATCGGTGTCGGAAGCCTCCTCGAATACAGACGTCTTGGCGGTCAGGACTGATTCCGGTGCATGAAGCCTTTTTGCAAATTACATGACAGTCGTGGCTAAAACCCCATTTGTTGGTTTTGGGGGCTAAGGTTCCTTTATGTTTGTGGTGATGTCTTTTAGAATGTACTAAAAATAATTTTAAAAAAATAATAATTAGAAAATTATTTTATTATGCAAAACGTTTTTAGTCTTGTGATTTAGGTTTTTACGGGATTTGAGTGGTCGACGTTGACTGATTCCAAGTAAAAAATCTCGGGTATCGGATGGTCCCACACCTGAAATATACACATTGCATAACTTATACTCAGTAGACATAAACTATTTAATTAAATATTGTAATCGTTTAATTTACTTAGAAGCTCGGTTTGTCCTAAGTTGTCTGTCCGAGAACTCCAGTCATCTTGTCCAACATCAGATGCAGTCAATGTTTGAAAACTAACACCCAAAAGCACTAATGAAATAATCGCTTTCATTTTTTAAAATCAAATTTAGCATATGGCACTATGCAAAACAAATACAGATGGCACTCAAAAACTAAACCAGTGCATTGAGTATGCATTTGTGAGAATGGAATTTATGATATATTAATAATAAATCTTAATTTTCATGAAAAATATGTCATTTCTTTGAACCATTACCATAATTACAAATGCATAATATATTTAATTATAAATTAGGTTTAATTAGTACAAGTGTCGTATTCGAGAATTGTAGCATTATGTCGAGCAAAATAAGTGATTATGTTTATTCATTAAATCATTTTAACCTTCGAAAAGACAATTTAAAGTTTAAATGACGATTAATAGCTTATTAAGTAATTACAGAAATAAAGTCTATTTAACAAAATATTTCATTAGTGATGATGATGAGACAAGTGCATTGCTAATGAGGGTGTGTCCTTGAAAACTCCGGAATGTTTTAGCCAATGTACTAAACAAATGTCAATATGGTTACTTTGGATTTTAGTTAACACATAATTATGCCCTCTTACATTGGGATAAATGGTGACCACAACACACATTCGCATTTCGGCATATAGTTATGATTTTAATAATGAGTATGTAAAACTGCCTAAGAAAATGTACTTTTCCTTTGGGTCATATCGTTCCATGTTTAAAAATGTCTTTGTTTAAGAACTAAGTCAAAGTCTACCTTCGATTAAAATTATTTACGCGTTTAGAAGATTATATCACTAATTATACGTTACCATGTATACATTCCCCAAGAAATAATATCAAACCATATTTCATTTTCCAAAAAAATTTAACAAGTAATGTTTTTTTAAATGCGAATTATATGAAGACTTCACAAAACATGTTGATATAAAACGGTAAAAATATGTTATTGACACGATCTATTATGAAGAAAGTATTTGTTTAATAGAACGGGAACATGATTTTACATACATATATTATTCGGTCCAATACATATAACATAATATCGAATAACCGTACATGTAAGGCTTCAAATCAAATATTGTTTGTCTACCAGAAGGTTTGACGCAAATAGATTAATTGATTAAACAAAATATAAACTGTGGTTAACAAAACAAAATTCGGTGGAACAAGACCATTCATAAGTTTGTACAAAAATTCTATTTTTGATTGACATTTTCATTACTCAAAAGGCTTAATCGCGTGATATTAAATACATATAATGCTTATGTTCGTACGTCAAATACTTATGTTTATATTAAATCTGACTAGTAGTAGTCATGTATCCATTTTTGGAGTTTCTGTTCACTATTAGGATATTATCACATTCGCTAAATAAATGTGAATGCGAATTTAAACGTTTTGAAAATAATATCAGATCAATATCTCTGTTTTTGTTTGTCTAGTTTAAGAATTGAAATCCGAAAATAAATACGATAATATTTGTAATACTCCTATATGTATTTGTTGAACCATTTATTGTTTTTGCCAAACTTTGTGTTCCAATTTCCAAAATTTTAGATTACTGATAGTCTAAAATACACTTGCTGACAACAGAAATTTTTAATTAGGCCTGTTTATTTAGAACAGTGAGCTTCGTTGAAGAAAGTTTACTTAGAAATAGACACATAAAGACTAAATATTTGCAACAGTATGATCAAATTTTACCTCAAACTTGTTTTTCTTGTCAGTGAAAGAAAGGAGCACCAGTGAAAATGCGGCCACAAGGAAAAACCAGCTTGATTACAGTTTTAGTACGGTTTACACATCAGGCAACATTTTCACTTTTTCCCATTACTTTTGATATACCAAAAGGCCATTTTCTTGTTTCTAAGGAAAACATCAGAAAACGAAATATTTTTCTTGCACTAATTTCCGTTAGTTTCTTAGTTTTATTAGGCGAGTTTGCACTAGACCTTTTTTATTTAAGAAAAGATAACCTACTTGAATTTCTTTGTATTGGTGTACTGCTTATTGCCGTAGTCAGTGAAATAATATACGCTATTCGACTTTATGTTCGTGCAACTTTTGTTTTCTACTAAACTGTATTGTTACAAATCCAAGCTGTACTTTACACAAGAATCCTTATCACGTTACCAATTTATTTTTCACAATTATTTTAGTAGCACAGCTACAAATAGTATTTGTATACCTTGTTTTCGTTCCACTAGTCAACATTTGGCTCTTTATAAATAGAAGCCCAACTAACATTTACACACTAATTTTGCCAAAGTTTTTTAAACCTGGTACAGTATTTGCATTAAGTACTTTGTTGAAGTTTCCGTTACTATTCACAGCTTCTGTTTATGGAGTATTATTAATACCATTGTGCTTTCTTCCAATACGAACGCTAAGTGATCGTTTACAGGATTTCTTGTTAACTGTAACGAATGCTATTGACGAACCTTTAAAACTAGAAGGAAGGCATATGAATTGGTTACACTATCGGGAAATTCAGGTCTTTGGGATTTTAACTAATAATTGTTTCCAAACATATTTCTGGCCAGTAATTCAGTTCATTGGAGGAATGGTTGCTATTGGTCTGTTATATTCTTTTTTAATGTTGAGGCAAATGCTCAGTGTTTCTTCACATATGGGTCTACTTATAGCTTTAACTGTTGTACTTGGTGCAGTTTGTTTTGTTTTAGATGTTGGAAGTCAATCACTTTTGTTATCGTCCAGGGCACTTTTCAAGACAAAATTGGTTTTAAGGAAGAATAATGAGTATGACAAATGGATTCGAAAATTTGTCAAAAGTTGTCCACTTGTAAAACTCAAAGTTGGAAACTTTCATGTAATCGATCGCGAAAGAGGATTGGTTTTCATTCGATTAGTTTTGCAGCGAACCTTTTTTCTTGTGGTTAAAAGTCAAAATATAGCATTTCATCAAATGTAGTGTTTCGTTTCGATTTTAGCCGAATATTTTGATGGTGTGTTTTTATTTGGATGTTCGTTCTTTAAGTTGTCAAATGCTTTGTTGGACAAGTGGAAATTAGAGGTAAATATTTTTGGTTGTGGACAACCTAGCAAAGCGTACATGCGGAGAGTAGTGGAAAGTTTGAAGATCATATCGATTCCTGTGGGAGATGTTGGAATTATTGATATTGATATTAAAATGAATTATTTGCAAAATTTACTAGAGAATATAGTCAACTTGGTAGTTGTGTTGAATGAATTAATGTTTTAAAATATTTGTTGTGTATTTAATTGCAGGTACGATTTTTGAGTTTTTTTGAATCTGTTTTTTGTTATACTTTTATACGTTATTATTATTGTTAACGTCAAATTTCAATGTAAATTATAGCATGACATTTTTGGGATCATTTCACCAACTACCGTTTTATGTTTAATATTCCTAAAATGCTACAGTAATACGTTTTCAGCGAGAAATTATTTTGGATGTTTTTGTACAAATAAAACTGACATGGTTTTAGTTTTTTTTTCACAAATGCAGATAGAATTACAAAACTATAACATGAACTGGATAGTGGAAAATACAACAGGTTTAATGTATTAATAGCTTATATGTAACATTTTAGTTTAAAAAGTTTTAATTTAAATGTAAATAGGGTAGATAATATAAGCTAAGAAATCAAAATAAAATCTTATCGCTATTTTCATTAAATTTACATGTATTTGTATGTCATAATAAGAATAATAAAAAATAAAAAGACCAATGTATATCACTTTTTTTAGTTTAAGCCTAAGAAATAATTGTAAATATCAGTAATCTGCAAATATATAAATAAATTAATATTAGCAATATTTTGCTTTCTATGTCTATACTAGTTTGTTAATTGCTTTAGATCACACAAAACTTACAATTGACCCTTTTGTTACTAAATTATTTCTGATTATATCTCAATTCTAATAATATTATAACCTCATCGATTTTAGATTAACATTAATAAATCGTAATAAATGTCGGGCTTTAAATTAATAATTTATATACATGTGTCAATAGACAAATACAAACGAATTCAATGGTTGCTATTGGTTGCCGATACCAAAACAGAGCTTTCCTTTTCACTGTCACTACTTTTAGGCCAAAGTAAAAACGCACAAATGCATAAGACTAAAAGTGAAACCACAAAAAATGAACAAACAAAAATGACAATGTTTTTATCACTATAGATTCGCTCGTGAATTTTACAAAATCGGTTATTCCCATGATAAATACGGCATGAGTCATGACGACTTATTCGGATTTTTGTCTTTTCTGGCTCTGGGCTACCATAATTTGTCTTGTCAATGAATATGCTTGTTGGTGTGTCCATTTCGTCTAAGTTGGTATCATCATTATTCATTTCTTCCTGCTTCTCAGGTAACAAACACTCTGCACCTTGCTCAATATCCGTTATCCCATTCCTTAAGCAAACAGAAGGTCCATCTTGACATATTTCGGGAAGTTTGCCAAAACGACAAAATCTTGGCTTTGTTGGCAACTCGACAGCAATCTTTGCCGCGTTGGTTATTGCCTTGTCAACAGTATACTTGTTTACATCTTGATCCTCATTTATTTGATGGGCTAAAGGCAGATATATCACTTTATTGTGATTGTCATTTAGGCCATTAATTTTTCGTTGGTATCCGTTATTAACGGCGTACGCAATGTCAAGACATTTCGCATCAATCAAAGCGTCAAAAAAGTTTGTTAATGTTGCTTCGCTCGGTTCCCTTTGTCTCCACTGAACTAAAAGTGTCTACACTTTTTCAATTAAAGTTGCTTTAGTATTAAGTACTGAGAAATTATCAAATAAACCCAGCCTAAGAGCCAAATCTGCTAGTTCTATACGGTGAAATGTTGGCGAATCTTGCATATATAGTAGAACATTATTAAAAGAGGCTGGTCCTGAAATAAATATAAATAAAATTTGCAACATTATTTTTTGACTCAAGTTATAAATAACATAATATTTTATTATAGTTAATTAATAATTAATACCTTCTTCTCCTAATAGAGCAATATGACTAGGTTCGTTCAGAGTAGCCATGGTACATCATTTGTAAATATTTTTTCCTGTTATGTCATACGTAGTCTTGTACTCAGCATAAAGATTTGCTATTCAAATTGAAGGATTGGAAAAATATTTCATTGAACAATAATGTGTTTTATTTAACAGACAACTCATGATAAAGTCCTTACATTCACTATAAATAAAGTCTAGTGACAGATTGATATGATCTGTAAGAATAAACGTCAAAAATTAACGTCTCTGTAAATGACACCTATTTTTAATTCGTCTGGGATGTAATAAAAACGAGAATAAAGTCCTGCAATATTTTAATTTGGTCACAAAAACGTGTAATTTATTTTCATAAAATACAATAAAAACAAAATGTAGTATTTTTATTTGTTAATTAACTTACTGTGTAGTAAAAAATCCAGGGTTCCTGCTTTCTAATATTCCCTATGTACAAAAAATCTTTAATTGTAATATGTTGTAGTCTACCAGTTGTATGATAAATTATCTGCAACGTAAATTTGAAGTGAGGCACTTCTTACCTTAAAAATATTGGTGTTTAGGAAAACTATTTCATAAATTATTTTATTAGTTTAGGATTTTTTACCATTTACATTTTTCGATTTGTTTTTTTCACACAAACAAAAGAACAATACTTTTGATTAATTTTAGTGGCTTGTTTTAGTTAACTGGTGTCCATTTGATAATCAAAAGCTTCTCTTAGGAAAATGCACTCGTGAAGAAGCAGACTTTATTTTTCGTACTTCCCCATACGGAATTCCCAGTTCAAGTGACGAGTCATCAATTTTGTCTTCAATGAGATAAAAAGTTTCAGACTTCTTCATTATAAGGGTGATATTATTGAATGACTGAGGACCTGATTAAAAAGTATGAATTTCTCACATCTGTTGATTTGGCATGCTATTTGTTATGTATTTATAAATATTTATGTTTGATATTACCCTTGTCACCAACCACGAAGACCTTCTTAGGTTTTGATGTAGTACCAGACATGGTTTTAATAATTGTAAAACAATAATTTGCACACCAATTCTTTGGTAGTCCCAGTGTCTTTAATTAAAACAGTTACTCTTACAGTCTTTGTTGGAAAACAAGCCAGTGTGAAAATCGAAGTATTCATGAAATATGTAAACGCATGCTTTATATACGATTATAAATTTGTAAACCCTGCAATGTCTATTTCATATGAACTAAGAATATCAAAGATAAGCCTTTGTTTGAGTTTGCACCTAGATAAGCGAATTTTACGTAGACATCAAATGAGTAAATGCTATTGACTTCAAACTTAGGGTAAAATAAAATACACTTCAGAATAATGTTTGTGTTGTGAATAGTTCAGTTCAATTATAAACTGTAGGCCAGTGACTGTACTTCTTTTGGACCACGCATATGCATAAAGGTAGCAGCTAACTTTGTATAGTAAACATATCATAATCAGTTTTCATAAGCACTTCATAATATAAGACAGCCAACTATATATGGCAATGTAAACGTATGTGTGTATTCCAATAGCTTAACAAGAATAAAATTCAAGTTGTATTTTCTTGTTATGCTTATGAAAGAGGTTCAAAAGGATATTTTTGTTGAATATTTGTAAAAACTGTGGTAAATAGGATTAGTCATTCTGTAGGTATCGTACAAAATAAATAACTTTGGAATTCGCATATTTAACACCTAATCCGTAAACATTTTAGGCTTTATTTTGTTGATACCCAATGATGTACATTTTCTAAATACAAACACGATTTAATTCATCTATTAATATTATCGACATCGTCAAAGTCGTCATTATCACCCTACCTGACATACTGTTGCGTTGAGAATTGTTTGTGAAATGTTAATCCGATACCACATCAAATACACTCGAACTGTCTGTAGCAGCTAACCACTACAAATTGAATACATCAACATTCTCAACAAAAAAGTCAAACAGTCAGTACAACTCAATCAGTTAATTCCTTAACTACAACCTTGTTAATACAATAACGACGAGATATTGAATTTACAATTTGATGGCTACTTTCAACAGTTCGTTTGTATATAATTGGAATATCGCATTCAATAGCCCTATAACATATTCATGAAACTTTTATTCAATAAATTCAATCTAATACCCCGAAAACAAGCTCTAACATAATTAAAACTTAAATCCCAAGAATTATGAACTATGAGAGTTCTGTATATATCAGTCGTTTTCACCCACAAAAAGTGGCCTGATGCAGGTTTGAATCTGCATCTCCAAAGTTACTAGCTTGGCACTCTACAACTTGAACTAATCAGGCTATATGAATGAATACGATTGCAGTAGCTGTGGTGTTCATCATCTTATTAATGCTCCTAGTTATTGTGTTGATGCTTGAACACAGCATCACAGTATATATGCGTGTCACAAAACATGCTGATTTTCGGCAAATAACATGCAAATTAAAATTTAAAACTGCTCAAAATTCATTTAAAACTTTAATCAAAAGAATTCGTTTACTGAGGATTTGACACAATTTTCCAACAACGGTAATTGTCAGAGTAGTAAAGTAATATAATCGTTTTAAGCATCCCGAAAAAATAAAAAAACGAGTCCAAATTAATGTCATATACGTGTTTTGTAAGTGATTTTATACTTGTCATTTTTAAGCTGTTTTAGTTACATAAATTTAAAACCTTTGGTTCTTATAGTAACAGTAAATACTAACACGCAAATATATTTAATTTAAAAAAGTATCAAGCAACTTGAGATCACATACAGGCTTAATATATCCCATCATAATTTCCAGTTACTGCCTTGCAATGGGTTGTTTGAACCATTTTAGAGCCACTTGAACTTTGACTACTTGATTTGAAGTTGGTTTCAAAGTCACAACTTTTGTCTTTTTCTTGATGCTGTATACCAGCTCAAGTCCCATTCCAATAACGCATGCTAAAATGCAAACTGCCCAGAAAAAGAACACTTTCCACAATTTTCCTTCCATTTGCTGTTTGATTTCTTCGTTCATATTTTCTGAGTATTTACCTGTTCGCACGTATGTTTTACTAACAACCCTACTTTCTTCTTGAACGCGAAGTGAATGCGCAAATCCCTAGCCCTCTTTTCGTAGTCGATCGAACACACCACTTTCCACGATTCGCTGGAAGTATGCTGCAATGCGTTCATGATTTGGTGGGAAGAAACCCCAGAAATATGTACTAGTACTTACCGGCTCCTTTCCAAGGTGACAAGCAGACTTGAATACGCTGATTGTTGTTTAGCAGATATTTCAAAAAGAACAAAATTGATAGTGTTTAATTTGGCATGGCAGCTGACTACAATAATTAAAACAACCGAGAAATATAACAAAGTTGTTTTAACCGAGCTTCTCATTTTAGGAAATTGCCGAAACTATAATTAGTTAAACTTTGAGAAGAATTAAATATATTTGCATATTCGTCAGCTTTATAAAATTTGGTATCAGTTCTCTTGTAACGGGAAATATAAAGTCATGAAAATTTAACTTAAAGTTAAACACCTTTACATTTATCTGAAAAATGTCTTCGCATTTTAACTAATATTAACAATTAAACGGTCTAGTTCTATAATAAAAACTCAAGTGGACAAATTTAAAAGCAGTATATCTACAACAGACTGGAGTGGGGACAATAAATTTATTTTAAGCACTGGTTATATAAATTTGTTAGAAGCTAAGCCACGTGTAAAGAAAACAAAAAAACAAGTTGTGCTCGTTTAATGGGGTTTTACTTAATTAAGCTTACAAAACGAAAATACGACAACATGTTATTATACAAATATCGATTATATAGCTAAGAAAGAGGTATAAAATGCACGGCTTTAAATAACATAGGAACAACAGCAGTACTTGTAAGATATATGGAAAAGTGAAGAAATTAGCAGATATTATAAATTACCCGAATCCTTTTACGTGTATATACCTTACATTGTCTAACGCTTTTTTAGAACTGAAATAAAACTAACAAATATTTTTTTACTGAAATTGGCACTTGTATGCGTTTGAATAAAAAACTTCTGGTACGTAATTGGTTTTCTGTAAATATGAGGGCAGCCAAATGAAAAAAAATCGACGGATGTAAGGATATGTTGCTGGCATGAGTTACGAGGTAAAACAATTCGGTTAATGTAGACACGGGCTAGAGCTTAAATTGGTTATGGCGACAACGGAAATGTTTTGGTCAGAACTAAAAAAATTGTATAAAATAAGCCACAAATAGCAAAGTAGACTGAATAAATTTAGTTGTGTTATGATGTTAGTGCTTAGAACCTTAGTTTTATTTATGATACCAACATAAACTGTTAGAAAATCGTGTTTAAAAAGTTGTTTCTTTCATGGCTTTATTCTGAAAGTGAATAAATAAGCGGATACACATACACTTTTTCATGTAAAATGAAATCAAAGATCTTGAACTGGTTGGCTTAAAATAGTGAAAGGAGTGATTTATGGTAAGTTTTTTGCTAAACGAATTGCCAAATCACTTATAGTATAGGTAGTAACTGAGCTACAAACAAATAAACTAACTAACTTTGACTGAGGAACTCTGATTTAGACCAAAAATATAAAATTAAAGACGGAGCGGAATTTTGTGATAAGTGTAAGTATTTAAATGTGTTAAATGGTGTTTTTGTTCGTTTTAATAATTCATTTAAGGGAAACGAAAAAATATGTCAGGCCAGCATAAAGACTCATTTTACGTATAACATTAGGAACTATTGAATATTTGACAGCATTTTAACCTGCATTATGGATTATTACAATTGAAAATTATAATGATTAGGCTATATTATTATTGCTAAATTTACGACTACGTTTTTTGCTTTCAATTCAAGAACAATATCTGCTGTTTAAAATCAGTCATAATGCTGGTGGTTAAAAATTCTATTTGGTAATCTATAATTTTGGTAATCTATTTTGGGTCTTCTTTCCATTGATTACTTAGATTAGATTAATGGGTAAATTTGCCGTCGCCATGACATAAAACTGTTCTATCTTAAGTCCAGGAGCAAATGTCTAGTCTACCGACCTGCAAAGATATCAGATAGGTTCTTCAGAATGCAAATTAGCTGGGAATAGAATAAGCTACATCAGACTTGACAAGTTTATATTAATTGACATCATTATGTTCCAAGTATACTTGTTTGCTTTTGACTTTAGTTTCTTTAATCAATCTTTTACGTTTAATGGCCTAATTAAATGTCCAAATACTCAGGAAGCTTTTAAACTCATTTAAAAAAGTTATTGAAAAAGAGACCTTAGAGACCATCAAATAAACTTGCCAAAGAGCAGGATGCTTGCAAATTTTCAGCCAAATTCGATCATATTTATTGATGTTAATTAAATATAAAAATTAACCTTGTGTGATCCATGGAAATAGAAATTGTCTATTGCAACAATGAAAAGATTGATAGAATGTTAAAATCAACATGAATATTTATCCTTACACTGCATCGTACTACTTAAAACTAAAAGCCAATATACCCATCAACGTAATGTTAATCCATAGTACATGCTAGACCACGTCTTACCAAAGCTTCTCTTCTCTCCCTAAAAATTATCTTGTAAGAATGTCGCCCAAAAATATCTTGTAAGAATGTCATTCATATGAATTCAAGTGATCAGCCA
>JAQFZH010001221.1:0-23083 GCA_034695485.1 Entomobrya nivalis
CCACTTTTTGGGCCTTGAAGTTAGCAAAAAATGCATTGGTTTTAAAGGGTCTAAAATGATGTGTGCTATATTTTTCTTGATGCCAAACCGACAATAACGACCCATACGACATTTGAACCGCATTTGATTTTTCTTAAATACACAGTCACAACAAAACATTATTTTAAAGCTACATAGAATTTAGGGAACTATTAAGTGCATAGACACCGGAGCTTAAGCCAGCCCGTATATTTCATCATATTTTCAGATATTGTGCTATTACCTGGAATTCACAAAAGTTCTTGTGTCCAGGTAAAAGTTGTCATTTGAAATGCAAATAATGCAGCAATGAGCACTTTTTGACCTATAAAAGCAAGATTTTTGTCCAATTTCAAAACCAAAAAACTAGTTTACTTCTATCTTCACACTAAATAAGGAATATTTGGAAACATTTTTATAGAGTATCCAGAAACACTAGTGTCATGAATGGATTTCCAACCTAATCAAACATAAACCGTATTGTCGTAAACTTATGTATATTAATTGTAACAACTGTGTGGCTTTAAGTGACGATTTTCAAAAACAAATTATTAAGAGATACATTATAATTGATTGAAGAGTTCGCATAACTAATTGACTTGTTCATTACATGCAATAATAAAATACACTTGCGTACTGTGGCAAAAAATAGAAGTAGTATTTAGCAATTATCTGCTTTAATTTATTGATTGTGGTTGATTTATCTGCATTCATTTTTCGATGCACATTTTAAGTTAGATTAAATTCAGTAATATCTTTAATGCGTCTTTTATAATACTAGTTGAGTTAAATGACTCAATATCTGAAAATATAATGAAATATACGGGCTGGCTTAAGCTCCGGTATCTATGTATTTAATAGTTCCCTAAATTCTATGAGGCTTAAAAATAATGCTTTGCTGTGACTGTGTATTTAAGTAAAATCAAATGCGGTTCAAATGTAGTATGAGTCGTTATTGTCGGTTAGAAATCAAGAAAAATATAGCACGCATCATTTTAGACCCTTTAAAACCCATGCGTTTTTTGCTAACTTCAAGGCCCAAAAAGTGGTCTTGTGCAACGTGTTAGCAACTTGTGCCCTGAAACAAAGTTGTAGTACTCGATGAGAGATTTCGATTGATATGTGACTCAAAACTGACGGCCATATGGCCCAGACCCCTTGTAAATGGAATAAGGTCCTTTAAACAGAGGACATACAAATCTATGTGTCATTCATTTTTTGGTCAAAGAGATTGAATTTTATTTATTTACTCAAATTTTCGCGGACTTGCCGTCTGCTTTTTCAAGGGTGAACAAAAATAGAAATTAATACACGAGTTCTTGAGTATGTCAATTTTCAGGATAATCATAATAATTAAAAATGAAGTTTATTCTACAAGATCTAAAACTAGTGGTAACCAGGAACTTATGTCATATCCAGTGTTTCGGTTGATGTTCTTGGGGAATTTTTGTATGTATATTGCTTCAAGAAAATTTCGTTCGAAACAACGTTTCTCATTGGGCGCATTGAGATTCCATTTTTATGTAGTTTTGGGAAACCATATAAAACAGGACATTTTTCTTCGTCTGGTCTTAAGAATTTGTATGTTGTATATTCTATTTTCTTAGCTTTGCATAAATCCAGACAGGTAGTTTTCACTTTTTTCTTGTAATCAGGAATTGGGTTGGCATATGGTTCTTCAAAGGACCGTCGTTGATTATTTCATCTATTTTATCTTCATAGTCTCCGCGATTTATAATTACAGTCGTATTGCCTTTGTCAGCTTTTGTGATGATGATGGATTTGTCCTTCCTTAGTGATTTGATTGAATCAAGCATCCACATTGACGTTTTAGAAAATTCATCTTTTTGTAAAGTTGTTTTAGTGTGTGTCTGACTTCCTTTTTTTACTGTGTCTTTCAACTGTGAACTGACTTCCAATTCATTTAGCTCATAAAGGATTTTGTCCACGCTCATGATCATTTCTAGTGTAGCTGTCTTATTATCCTGAGGAATAGCAAAGTTCAATCCCAAGCATAACGTAGCGAGTTCGGTGTCATTAAGAATATCTATATCAATATGCATTCCGGAAAAGCTTTGGACAATGGTGCTTGTACCTTTACTTGTAACTTGTACCCTTGCCGAACACTTAATTGAAATGAAATAAAAAATGGTGGCAAATCCAATTGTTTTCATCGCCACAGACTACAACACTGCATAGCAGAAAGATGCGCAATTCTTTGTGTTTTTTGGGTAGAGCGAACCAGCGACCAATCCTTTAACTAGCCCATCGAAATCAACCAATAGAAAATGCGAGATTCGATGGGCTGGTTACATGATTGGCCACCTCATTTGTGATGCTCTTTAAAAAACAGTACGGATTGCGCATCATTTACATGTGTTGGTCTGTGGTTTATCGCCAGAAATAACATAAAAACTAGTAAAAAAGTCAACTTTTATAAGCCTGGATAGACCAGCAAGAAGAAAACAAATCTACATAGAATAGTTAAGCCACCTTTGCATTCCTTTTTGGTTCTTTTTCCTTCATTTGGATTAAAAACTGGTGAAGGTTTTGAGTTTTTTAGATTTGCTTAGGTTGTTTATATAAACATACTCTTGATATTTCAAATTCGATTGACAATACTGTAAATTGTAACAAGTGACCAGGCACTCAATTACAATTTGTTTCTAGGTATACATTTGACTAAACAAAGCTAGGTTATGGACAAAGAATGTGTAAAAAAATAATGCTGCTTATATTTTGAATAATAGGAACGTTATCGTGATACTAATTTTTATAGAGCTTTTTCATTTAGGGTCGTGGGTTTTAATAGTATTCAAGTTTATTTTATTTAAATAAATTTAATGAGACTTTGATTTTAATTAGACTACCTAAACAACTGAATAATATCACAAACTATTTGTTTTTTTTAGTTAATGAGGAATTAGTTGTTAAAGAAAAGGCTGTAAATATACTTTTTTCTCTTTTACCATCTGTCAAGTAAGTTTGCTGGCAACCACAATTCTAAGAATGAATCTTGGCAGTCATTTATGACTCAGACTGGCCAGGACATTTCAACATCATCATTACTTCATCTTACACTCCTCTTCCCAAATAATCCTACCAAGTCCAATTCCACAACACGAAAACATGTGACTGTAGTTCCAGAACCCATAGCCACAAAAAAAAGTTGATGCAGAGCAGGAAGATATAACTGGGAAAATTTTCCATCCTACTAACAAATCTGAGCCAGCCAGCAAGCAACCAGGGATGATGAAATCTGAGCAGGCTTCTTTAGCATCGCTCCATCATTCACTGCATTTGTCAAGCAATACCACAGACTCCCATACTACTACTACACCAAAACCTGTGACTACAGCTCCAGAATACATTTCTACAAAAAAACAAAGTTCAACGCAACAGGTTATAACGCAGCGCAGTTTGCCGGTGATTATTACCAATTATACTGAAAAAACCGAGCAGCCTGAGAAGGATCAAGCAGAGCAGCAGCCTTTAGCATCGCTTCATCCTTCACTGCATTTTGCAAGTAACATCACAGACTCGAGCTCTACCACACCAAATCCAGCAACTATAGCTTCACAACTTACCGATACACAACAAAAAGCACACAAGTGGACACAATAATTGCTGTAAACAAAGAAAATACCCAGACTATGGATGACTCATATGGAATGACATCAGATGAGCACGAAATCTTTAGCATTGTTCTATTGGAACTTAGATGTGATAAGTTAAGCAAAATTATTCTTTTTGTATAATATTTTGACAATTTTAAACAAAATTTTTGACTTTTACTTTTTTAATTTCAGGAAACACGTCAAGAAACCAATGCAATTACATACGCAATGGCACTATGCCAACTGGATTTATTGGTCCGGAGGATTGGATAAACCAGCTTTGAGGAGACGGATATGGCGTTTATGCTTATGAACACTGCCCGACGATATCCTCATCATTGTGCTTCCTTGCGACACGACAAGAAATTAGAATACAATCTTTCGACTATATCATCACTCAAAATTAATCGTCTCACTTTGCCCCTCCTCTTCCGTTTCATGTTCTTTCGTGGTATTATTTCGTCTCTTCTTTTTTTGACATTTTTAGTCTTGTGAATCAGTTTTTGAACTTTTTTACAAAACAATGTTTCTGGAGCATTTACTTTTACAAGATACTTTACAAAATCATCAAACCCCATTGGTTTCCGGCCATTGGAAACAGCAGAATAGACTACCATTTCCAAAATATTGAACTGTGTTGGAATTTCACTTCTTGGAACTGTGACTATTCCAAATTTATGGTATACAATACCTGATGATATTAAATATTCAAAAAAATTCTCACCTTCTTTTGTACCCTTGGA
Source organism: Entomobrya nivalis (assembly GCA_034695485.1). Classification (NCBI taxonomy): domain Eukaryota; kingdom Metazoa; phylum Arthropoda; class Collembola; order Entomobryomorpha; family Entomobryidae; genus Entomobrya; species Entomobrya nivalis. The sequence continues at coordinate 4,379 of JAQFZH010001221.1, forward strand.
CTTAAATCTTCCAATTTTTCATGCGCAACTGCGCAGCTTCCACAAACTTTTCCTTGTACACACTCTCCCTAACCAAGTAATACAAGTCAATCTGGTTCATGGTCTAACATGTAAAAAGTAGACATTCGAAGTAGTAGTTTTATTGCACAATACAAAAGAGCTTGAACAGTTACTCTGTAATTTATAAGGATAGGAATTGTTTTTTTTTTTAATATATTTTTTTACTCCGAAAACATTTCAACTGCTGGCTTTCTCTTTCAATATTTTTGTCGGCACATGTCTTTACAAAATTAATTATGGATCTAATCTGGTCAATGAAAGATGACAGAATGAGTGCCTTATACTCTCTGTCGTTAGATTTTATAATACTATTTAAAAAGTTAAAGTGTAGTATTGCCTGTTCCATCATTCTTGGGAAAAAATATGCGACCTGATTGTACTGGTCTGGTATTACAAAGTCCCTATAATTTAAAATATTTGGTGTGCGCTGGTGGAGATCAATAACAAAATGTCCGTATTCTTTTCCTTCTGTGCATTCAATAAAAGCAGAGAGTATTGCTTTCCAATTGACTGGGTCAATTTGCCTTAGCCAATAGTGTACTTGCTGTTGGTTGTATGATTTCAGCAAAATAAATTGACTGGTATTTAACGCAAAATTGTTTAAAATTTTCGAGGAAATAAGAGCTGACTTTGAAATATTGTAGAGCAATTGAAATGATGTGTTCTCCGCAAAAAAAATTACAATATACTTTGACACTTTATATAAACCCTTTACTAAACAATCGTCAAAAATTATCATCTTCACAGAGTCAACTTCGCATGTGTCCAAGGCGTATTCAAAATCAGTTATTGTATTCACAAAAACTACACTGTTATCAAGTTCTCTTACCTCATCAAAAATGGATTGTTTGTCTTTGTAAAAATATATGTTGTGGTGGTATTTTGAACACTTTGTGTCTTTCAAGCACTAATTTACAAGTTAAATACGACTTGCCAGAACTAGCAGGTCCAATAAGTAATAAATTACTGCTATTACCAAACGTAGGTCCCAAGGGCCCAAGGGCCCAAGGCCATTTCTCATCATAATTGCTAAACGATGATTATGAGTTAAAATGGGATCATGTTGCTTTTTATGTTGCTGTATTCTACTTACAAATCTTACTCCGTCTCGTGCAATATTTTCCCAAAATGATTTCCTGTATGTTGTCACTATTTCGTCTTCCTTTAAAATAAAAATAGCGGGGGCGGAAAATCTAATTTGTTTAGTTCTTTCACGAGAGCACATTGTCATTTGAATAATAATGCTAAATTGTCACAGTAGTTTTAGAATTTCTTTCCAGGTAGCCATGCGGTACACTATCATACTTCATCACACGCTCACCATCACACAATGAAGCTCAGCGCCTTTTTTGTGTGTTAACTGAAATCTCTGTTTCTTTTTTAACAAATTTATCATATGATGCTTTGCCGTCATCTAAATTATTTAATACATTCAAAAAACGATTATGAGTAAACGTAACCTTTTTAATACCTTTAAGTTTGTACCGTGAAGGTTTCGTACACTTTTTACAATCAATGATTTGATGATTTTCGCATTTTCTTAAATCATATTCAATTATGCAAAACATTTTACCCCGTAAAGAAACTACAGACCGTATAGCAATTGATTCAATTCGTAGCATACCTCGCGTGTTGGCTTTGCTACAATTAAAAAGTTTAGTTAAATACGAAGGAACACGGGAAAATTCGATTATACTATCAAGCTTTTTAAGCTCACTATAAAAACTTTCATTTCGCCTTCCTCGTACACATATCAGCAGGGAATCAGTTTGATATTGATATTGATTTATTTAACGTGCTGATTGATTACAACAAATGCTGATATGCAAGATCAAGTTTGTGCGAGAACAAGACTGAGACGATTTTTGTACAACGGAAATAAGGCATTATAATATGAATGATACATCATACGCTTGCTGGCTTCCAGAATGTGAAAAGCAATCAAAATATTTTTTGTTACAAGGGATTTTTTGCGTAGCAAGAAATACATGCCATGTTCTCGTGAATGCTGATTGCATCAGAAAAGTTTGGCCGGCTGAGCAATTTAATTGCCCGTTTTTGATCAAGGCATATTTGTACATTTTCATTAATGCACCGACTCATAAAAAATCCAACGCTAAAATTACCTGCATATTTCGAAATTTGGATTTGCAGTTTATTTTTTGCATTGCTGAAAGCACGCTGGCAAGCTTCATGAAAAGGTTTAAATTGATGTTTAACTGTGTAAGATATTATAGAATGAATTTTGATGAGCTTCATTCCTAAGTTAAGGTACAAAATTAAGTTTTTAAAGTGAAGCCATACATTATACTTATTTCTTTGATCGAGTTCTAATTTTCCCGGTTCCATTGTTTTGTCATTGCTCATTATAGTAGAAACAATCCTATTCATGTTCTTCAAATCATGACTACCAAATGATGATAATCTTGAAGGACAGAGAGGTAGATATTTTGTCTTCTCTTTAGTGGAATTTCTTTAGGGTAAAATTAATCACAACAGATCATATAATGAGTGCCATCATCTTTTACATTTTCAAGTTTAAACATGCTTGTTTCATCTGCTGTCCACAATTTATAATTTGAAGCAGGTGTGTCCAGACCAAGCAAAAAATTATATTGCTTACAAAAATCTAAAAAGATACATTCTACTTCATTCTCTGGTTTTACATCAAAATTCCCCAATCTTTCGCTCTGACAATAAATAAATTTCTGAGCGGAAATTGAAATACCGGGTGTTAAGTTTTGCTTACATATGTTATAAATATTCTCATCACGTAAATTCTGATAGCTGGCTTGTGAAACAAAATGATTGCATGCATTAGCGAACGATGAAAGAACTAAGTCGTTCAGGGGGTGGAGCGAAAAATGTGTGTAAACAAAATTTGTGTTGCTCAGCATCACATCACACAAACCACATGTTGTGCTTTTAAGGCAATACATTGCATACTCGTGCATGTTTTGACAGCCAAGTTGTGTGTATATTTTCTTGGCTTTTCTATAAGCTTTATTTTGATGATCAATGGGGTATGTGATATCTACAAGCCCTTTTATATTATCTCCTTTGCTCTCTCTCGCGGTCTTGTCGACAAAGCATGGATGAAGTTGCAACTTTCCCACGCCTTCTGTCCTGTGTTCAGTCTGCTGTGCAGTGAGCGTGTCTGCTCCGCTTTATCTTCTTCTCGTTGGCCTGAAGCTGCCTCGATGATAGTGTCATCTGCCCTGTGTTCACTTTGCAGTGCAGTGACGATGGGCTATTGCATGTTATTCTCATCATGATATTCCAATTGAATGAATTCATGTTATTTTGGCTATTTAATTTAGTGTTGTGCTTAATGGCCCTAAAAAAGGGAATGCGTGCAAACTAGATAGTAAATTTGATTAGAATGTTGGGAATAAGATTTTACAAAAGTTGACAAGGGTTTAATACCACAAATTTTAACATAGAAATCACATAATATTTTATGAGTTTATTAAACCCTTAATTGGATTATTATTTAATTTTGATTGTGCATTTAATTTCGAGATTGATTTCTCTGTGTCACAAAAAGCAATGGTTATACAATGTTCAATTCACTCAAGCAATGAATTCACCCGTTTCTATTAATAGATATCAGAGCAAGTACAATTTTACGTTTGTGAAATGCATTTGAAGATGCCTACCATAGATCTACCCAAAACAATAGTCTGCCTGCAGCTAAAGCTCAAGAAGAACCTAGTAGTCAGTTTATATTATCATGCATATTAATGGCAAGGAGGCATGTGTGTCATACTCAAATAATCCCGCTGTAAGATTGATCATAATGACGTAGCCGAAACAATGCGACATATAACGACGCTAGTTGTTGTTGCTGCTAATGAAAAGCGCTTTCGAATGATAGGTCATATGACCTGTATCATATTGTAACCTTTGACCCCGATGTCTGACCCCACAAGGTCACTGTGACCCAAATTAACACTTGAATCGTGATCTACTCAACGAGAGCTATCGATTACCCTATTCAAACGTACACTTTGGCTTAGTTGAAAACTTTCGATTTTGAGCTTTGACCTTGGGGTTTGACCCAGGGGGCTGAAAATCAAAAGGGTTCTTGCCCTCGGCCATAGTGACCCAAACACTAAATTTGAGTGGATTCGGTCATCGCGTTCTTAAGCGACAGACAGACGGACAGACAAACGCGTTAAAGTCAATGCTCCGCTAAACTTCGCTTTCAGCTACGTAATAATTTACTGTGTTAACTAGACAAAAAGGCGTCGTTGTAATGCAAATCAACAAAACCATGTGATGTATGCATAAGTACGACACTTGGTCTATATTACATTTGCATACTATTCTTGCTCTAATTTATTTTTCTTATAAAAATATAAATATTAAATACGCATTTAGTGCTTTTCTAACCAAAACTCATTTATCCAAACTCTTTATTGCTAAGGGCAAACACCTGCGTAATTTTTTGGAAATTAGTGATATTTGTTTCATTATATTTAGGAAGGCTTGACACTAGAACAAGTAAAAATTAAAAGTTTGAACAGCAAACCAGTGAAATGGTAAACTAAAGTTATCCAAAGCATCAAATATTACTCGTTTTCAAGTAAATTCTTCGAGTGTAAATGTTAAAGTGATTTTGTTGTAGCATTTTAAAGGAGTCAAATTTGACTAGCGGAGGTTCTGCTGTCAGTCTGGTCACGTTATCTTCTTCGTATATAAGACTAAGGTACAACCAGATAATCGGAAAAAAAGAATTTGCACAAAAATAACGAAGTTTTCTTTAAGCTATTGGCTGGGTCCAACAAACTGTAAGATTGGTCTAGAATTGACCAAAACATGAAAAAAATTATATCAAATTAGATGGAGTGTTTACTTGACTCAGCGACTTGTTAGAAATGTTTGCAATACAAGACACCAAGAAGCATAGTATTAAAACTAGTAGCCACGTATAAATATCAAAGGGGGAAATAACCTCATACACTACAGTAAACTATACTTGATTCAAAGGACGACTTTTCAAAAGTTTTAGTCGTCTAATGAACTTGTTTTAAAAAAGTTGCGAATTTCCAAAATGTGCAAACCCATCTCTAAATAGTTGACAAGTTACTCATGTTTTTTAATTTGGGAAAAAACATGTGTAAGCAGTAAAACGTCAAAGTGAACGAGGTCATCGTAAGGATCTAATACGATTATTTAGGCTTTGGGCATGCTCATCCATGGAATTACACAGTTTCAACAGATAAAATATATTTAGTGCGAATGAAGATTTTTTATTTGTGCACAACCATAGATTATAAGATTGGAATGAGTATTCGGATATATGGAGGGGTGCGTGAATAATCTATAGTTCGGTTAACATTCAATATCGAGCATCACATCAAGTTTGAAGACCTTGCGGGGAAAAGTTCATTTCCAGTACAAAAAATATCCTTTGACATAGTTAAAGCACATTTTCCCACAAATTTTATAAATAGTTCGTTTCTGGGGGAAAATATCAACTTCGTCGCACGTCACCATATAGTGAAGTTTCATTACAACATATTTATATAAAATGCACTGGGGAATAATTCATAATAAGTTGACTGCTTGCGGGTTTTCTTAATTCAGTAATTTTATTCATTGAATTATAATTTATACTGGGTTTGAAACATGCTATATTGACAAAGAATTTAATTGACTTTACTTAACTTATCGGCTTAAATTAATTTTTATGCTAGTAGATTTCACCTGTTTAATGTAATAATCACATTTATATTATTATTCTACACATTCATGGTCTACTGCTACCATAAAAGTGAACGTTTTAAAGTTTTACAATTTTGGTGCAGCATATATTTTAATTAGACTTAACTTATCCCACATAATTGTTACAACTAAACACTATTACATACGTTTTATAATTTGCATTATTTTGTCTTATTTATACACTCACAGCTTAATTTAAATAGAATATCTACAAGCACCATCAGCGTCGTTCATTTGTACTTACAATTAGGTATAAACTTATTTAGCTTGCACTTAATTACTGACCTCCATAAATACTCAAATGTCGTAGAGATTCGACTTTGAATAATATCCTTGTGCAATATTAGCAATTGCACTAACTGAATGCAAAGTAAAGAAAATGCCAGCAAGCAACATACCAAGGCAGTTATACCTACTTGTGACAATAGCTGAATTTTGCCAGGATCTCTTAGCTTACCTGCTGCCTCCATTTTTAGAGCACCCGTGACATCTATTTGCCTCAAAGAGGATTTAAGTTTCTCCAACTTGGCAAGAATTCCCATTTCACCCAATTTGTTTACAACTTGCATCACCTTTCTAGACAAGTACCCTGTAAACCGTATGCACGTTTTAGAATCAATATCAGCGTAGTCCAACATACTGAACCCACGACAAATGAATTTGTCTTCCACACGCCATAATTTATTTCTTAAAACGTCGTATAGCCCTTCACCAAAGGAATAGTCCATGAGACTCCATATGATACTTTTGCTTATCGTGCACTTTTCAAGCAACTCAGGAAAGTGACGTTTTTGAAGTTCATTTGCAGTGACATTTGCGACCGTCAAGTCTGTTATTTTTTTACCGTTGATGATTGGTTGAAGCGCATTATACATTATTTTCGGAATCAAGAGATCCAAATATTGGATCCAATTTGCTGACGATGCACCAATTTCTAGTTTGTATCCATTGTTTACAAAGTCCATAAAAGTTGGTAAGTCAGCTAACGCCATATTTTCCGATGAAATGCCACCCTGGTATGAGCCGGATAAGCACACCATTGACGCAAAAACTATTCCCAGAAATGCTCTGGGATGGTCGTACTTGCAGGATTGTCCAAACAGGGGACAAATAATATCTAATGTTTTGAGCAGATGCTTGCAAACAAAACCATACGTAACCATTACCACAATTAAAGCTATCCACACCGCAGGAGTCATTGCAGTAAGCATCGTGAAATCCAAAACAATAACATCATTAACATTTACACAAACTGATGTTTTCCAGATTGAAACATATGTAGGCCAGAATATCTGGCTTCGTAAGTCCACGCTCCTCAGAGGAATCGATCCAAACCAACTTTCAAGTCCAATCATATGAGCAAACCAGTTCCCAGTAGTCCATTCTGAGAATGGATACTCTAGTATGTTTACATCAATAGTTACATTTAGGACATCTTGAATTAATGAAAACTGCAAGGCTTCTGGTATTCCACATTCGCGCAAGGCCTTATGTAAACCCTCCAGGTTTTGATTGCTTCCAGTAAAATTTTTAAAGCATAAGGAATATTCATTCCACAGCATTGTTCCAGGTTTACCAAGAGGCAATTGAATACGAACATGCTTGCCATATCCTTGACCATTAAGTATGTTGTGCTTCTTGAATGTCTCAGAAATTGCCTCATTCCTAGGACGATTATGAAAATTGTGCTGATTTTGGCAAAAGTAGCAACAAACGAGTATATCACCAATGTTTTCAATGTGAAATAGAAGTGGGGCGTGAAAAGGTTTGAAGTTTGACATAAAAACCAAATTTGAAAATGAATACAAAATTTCCTTCGCGCCATACTTTAAATTCAAATTAATGGAAAATATTACATCCTCTGAAGTGGAAAATCCACTATTTTGCATAACTAATGTAGTTTCAGCAAAGCTTGTTGTGAGCAATAAAAAAATTAAACAATGAGAGGCTCTTTTTTGGCTAATACTGAATCGAAAGTGGCCCTGGCTTAACGTAAAATTATCTCCGTCTAAAACCTCCCTAGGAATATTTAGCTTAAAGTGATTCGAGTTGAAATGTGTGTATAGTTTTGCATTGGAAATAAGTTCTGAAGTATCCAACTGATGTTGACGTTCCAAAGCTGACACAATATTAATCAAACAATCTAACTCAATATAAATTGGTAACGTGGGAATATTCTGAATTATATCTGCTGATGTAAAAACAAAAAAACTCCAGAGTATTAAGGTATAAGTAAAACGTTCCATTCTGCTGTAGAACTATGCTGCTAAGAGAAATATATAGAATCAACATGTCTACTTCCTACTATAAATCGATTCGCTTCGTGTAACACTTGTCTGTGATGGTACAAATTTTAATTACTTCTTTACATAATTTAAAAGCTTGTGGAAATTTATTAGGTTGTATAAGACATTTGCGCGTGGCCAAATCCAATTTGCTTTGGCTTTATTCGTTTTTAAAGTATAAGCTTGCAAGATATGTTTACAACCATGGCAAGTGATTAGTTTACATGTACAGCACACTTATCCATACTTTGCGTTACGAACGATACACTTAAGTTTAAAATATTGATTTAAGGGGCACCTAAAATGTTGCACGAGGCTTCTCATGCTTTACAAAAAAAACTATGTAAGCCACATGTTGTGTTTACATAATTGACAATTTATATTTCTACGGCATAGTAACTATACAGTGTGTTCAACAATTATAGAATCACTACTGACTTTTGAAATACTGTGTAATATTTCGTACTCATTAGAGGGCCACCACCAAGTGAGGTGGCATATAGAACACCTATCTTATGAGAAGTATGGTGTATCGAAATGGGGTCCTTAAACCAAGTCCCTTGGAAATGGGAAATGTATTTTAAACCTGCGTCAAAATCCCTGCGTTCAACAAATATAGAATCAAACACTGATAAGTTTCGTTTTACCAGATTTTTTGTAAACATTTCCTGGAAATTTTTATATTTGTAATACGTATCGTGTTTTGCGATTAATTGTCTATGAAATTCTATCAAAACTATGTATAAAGCATAACCAACAAAAATGTTATTCACGGAAAGATAAAAGGTTCCTATTTACAAGGGTTTAGGTAGAAAATGTGAGGTTTCAAAGTTTAAAATTTGTCAATGTGCCATACTATAATCCCAACTGTTTTAATGTTTACTGTAGCAATACAACAGACTGATACGCACGTTTTATGGTGATGGAAATGGAATTTTGTAAAGGGGTCATACCAGTAGAACTTCAGAAAAATATTTTTTTAAATTGAAAAATGAAGAGCAAAGCCCATTTTGAGTGGGTACACATGTGAGATAAAACCTCAACCAAACTTTCAAAACTGGTTACCTTGTTTTAAAAAGCATTCCTAGTTTTGTATGATAGCACCAGGGTTTTGAAATTATCGTTGCGGTTTTATCTCAAATATGCACCTATACTCAACATAGGTTTTGCCCTTCATTTTTCAATTTTCAACAATATTTTTCTGAAGTTCTACTGGTATGACCCCTTGACAAAATTCCATTTCCATCACCATAAAACGTGCGTATCAGTCTGTTGTATTGCTACAGTAAATATCAAAACGTTTGGGATTATAGTATGACACATTTTGCATTCGGTAACTATGGATATCCCTATCCGGCATTGAGACGAACGCGCTGAACGTTCTAGACGCTGAAAGAATTAAAAGGCTTTATAACTGCAAAGGTTGTAACCGCTGGCATTCCGCGGATTATTACTATCAGAGCGACATCCAGAGCAAAACAAGTTTGCACAGTTTTGGTAATGTGGACTATTTTCGAAGGAAGGGCATTCTATTTGGGGGAAATTGCCTTCGGGATGTATAAACATGAGAAAAGGGCATGTGTTATACCTAGTATGAAGACAAACACAAGTGTGGTGATCAAACAGGATGTCAAAGCACTACTTATTCCAAATGGAATGAATGGAAATGAAGAATATTACTTGGATGACCTCAGCTTTGAAAATAAACGTCCATCGTTTTATTATGAACTTTAAAGTAATTTGAATATGTCTGGAAATGATATTAATGAGGCTGCTCCAGTGGCGAGCGGTGTTGTAAATTAGAGTGTATAAAATAAAGGGTATATTGCATTTGGCTCAATATCTGGTGACCACTATGGAGGCGAGAGTTGTCGTGACCTGAAGAAATTTGTGGATGTGACCGGTACTGCTTGGAAAATTAATGGAAAACTAGATTACGCACTATTTCCACCAATAGGTGGTAAACCTGTGCGTTCGTCTCATTTCAAAATTGAGCGATAAGCGATAAATTGAGTTTAAATTTGATAGTTAGTAATGTAAATTAGTAGAGCTGTAAAAGTTTAAGTTAATTTTATATGTTTGTGACTATGGTATCCTTGTGTCTAATTAGGCATTTCATATATATTTTTCGTGAATAAATAAACGCTGGGGAAACTTTATTTGTAACGAATTATTGTCTAACACATAACCACTCATAACAACATCGAGTCATAGTTATACCTACCATATCTTGAAGCAATTGTACATATTTGTAATCAATCATTCACTTTGGTAGACAGTGATAAATTTATTTGTCGCAAATTCAAATTGTATGATGATCCTACTTATTCCAAGATATAACCAAAGGTGAATCAGATACAGAGCTTATCGTACGGATACATTTGATTATTATTTGCGCAAAAGTCTACTTTCCTGTTTCTGTATTTACAATGAGCAAATAAATTCATTTAAACAATAAAAAAATGCTTGCTCACTTGTAACACATTTAACCAGCACGAACTCAAATGCTACAGTTTATGTAGATAAAATATGGGGCCAAACATAATGCTAAAATATTACTAACTCTTAAACCAGGAAACTCGTTTGGTAAAGAGATTATTGATACTTGAAGTTTCTGATATTTGTCTGATTTCGGTATCAATAATCGCTTATCAGGTGATGTAGTTGGAAATGTTGATAAAGTGAACCAAAATATTCTCGCATTTTAGATATTCAAACTAATATTGTCAATCAAATCACTGGAAAAGTTTACCGACTTGGTTTGTATATTTAACAAGTATATGCTGATGAAGATTTTATTGACAGTGCGTACTCGACTATTCATCCGGCGATGAAGAACCCAGCTCGACCTCTACCCAAGCCTGCTGTGTTGCTCTTTGTAACTCATGTTTATGGGCGCCCTCAGTTAGAAACTATTATCAAAGATAAGTGTTCGAAATTAACATGGGAAATCATTCAATACTGTATGCAAGTTAGTGCGAGCAGTACACTTGCTCTAAAAATATCTTTAATATACAATAATAATTTCTTTAATCAAATTATTTGAATTTTAATAAAACTTAAGTCAATATTTTTCACTGAAAACAAGTTATTTCTTTGTATTTAAACAGGATCTTTGGAATCACAACCAAAATATGTTGAAATAATAGGCCTAGCCGTTTTATGCATTTCAATTCCCCTTCCACCATTCCCGTTGGTTATATACTTCTCATTATTACTCTTTGGCTTTGATCCATACAACTTCGTATTGGGTGACATCATAGGAGATCCAGTCTATCAACACTGCATGCCTTTTAAACTTTTTACATGTTCAATTATTACAAGGGTGACTTGCTCCGCTTTTGAATACAAAAGAACAATAACCATACCAGGAATCCACATGCTGCTAACGTTGGAAGTACAACTTTCCTAAATTCGAGAAATGATTGAAGGAAATATTTATTTGTAATATTCAAACATTAAAAGGTGGCTCACTCCAGTTCACATATTTTACTCTAGTTTATTTTCAGTTTGGGAGCACCACTGGAAGAAGGGTTATCCCTCCCTATTTCTGTGACGTTTTGGCGTGGGTTATTGTAGTGGGTTGATGGGTTATAATTAAGGCGTACAGGGAAGTGCCACTATTTATGCATAGTATGATGTGTTCTAACGTTTCCATTGTATTTTGTCCTGAAAATATTTGTATACCTATTGTATGACTTACAGACATAAACACAAAATGAAAGAGATATATGCCATTATGGAAGTGTTGTCTTCAGAAGAAAGCTATTGATTTTGAAAAACGACTGCACTTGACTCCTCTTGATTTTCTAATAAAAAAATCATTAATTTAAATTTGGAGTTTAATTGCTAGATAGTAAACATTTAAAAAGTACTTCACAGCAACAAGTATTGACGAATGAAAAAAACAACATAGAACACGCATTCGTTGTATTCTAACGATTTATTCAATTTTGGTTTTATTTTGAATTCAATACGTAATTTCAGTTTAATAACTTACAGAAGGTGCTAACACGTATTTATTTGTTGTACTGAATACACTTACATTAATTTTATATCAGTAACAATATTTCTAAAAGTTTGTTAATTTTCGAAGTAGCAAATTGTTGTTACAAATCATCCTTCTACCGACTCAAACACGCATTTCAATAAGTAAAGAGTAGCCACGTTACGAAACAAGTTAGAGAGAAAAAAATTAGAAACGGTGGCTATGCAACATTTAAAAAATCGTATCAAATAACATTTGACCACAGTTTGTATCAAAAACTTACCAAATGCCAAACAAAAACTATTTTTTGGTCTAGCTACTGATTTGAGATCGAAACATCACTAAACGGGAAAGTAAACAGTAGTTGAGAGGGAAAAACAGTTCTAGTACGAACTCCAATAGGTTTAAAAAGTATTTTATTATTATTGTTCATGCATTAATTTCAAGTGTATTTTTCTTTTACGAGAAGTAATCTGACTATTTGATATATATTCACAAGACATGGAAATTAGCCTCACGAATTAAAAAAAATGATATTATCTTATTTCTATTAACAATCGGAACCCGAAAACCCAAACGATACAATTATTCCCCGAGTCAAAATAACTATAAAGAAAAATGCATTTACCGCCAGAAACACACAATTTATTCGGAGCATGTCGAAACCAAGCTTGTTCGAATAAGTTGTAAATTCCTCTTGACCCACGAAATGAACTCTGACCAAGTTCTCTGCGTCAAAACAGCTAAGCTCAAATCTTGAATTCTTAAAGTTGCAGTGTACCCCACTCTCTTAAAATTTACAACAGAAAGAAAAATAATTTTTAGACATCAAACTTTTATCACAACCTTAATTTGACTATCTAATAATTTGAACTCGAATTAGTTTTCACCTTCGTTAATGGTCACCGTTTTCCCATTGATGCCAACCATAGCCATTGGTTTTCTATGACTGATTTCGCGTAGTAGATTTTTTCCATTGCTCTGTGTTGTCAATATAGTTTTGGAAAGTAACACGTGCAATGTGTGATTGCAGGGTGGACCTTTACTCATACACGGAGTAGCTGTCGTGTTGTTCTCGCTGTCAGAAAGTCCACAAGAGTACAACAGACAGAAACAAAGCAGCAGTTGTCTGATGATTGCCATTTTAAAACGGTATCAATAAAGTGAAAGTGTAGCAAGTCTTTTTTCAACAACCCGTTCCAAATAAAATGAAAAAGCAGACTAAGCCTTGAATGATGATGTCGTTTGAGTTTAGCCCTTTTAATATTTGCTATATGTTGTATTGCTTGTGACGCATGTTTTCAGAAGGTTAGGTAAAGTTTAGCTCAATTGATATAAATAACAAATTTGTTGGCACCGATTTTGAAATAATGGCCCTTTTTACATCAAGAGTTGGATAATAATATATTATCCTTTGTGATTTGTTGTTGAAAAGTTATGCGTTTATCTGTAAAAATAATTGTATCAGCTTCAATGTTCAGAGACACTTTTTTTGTTATGAGTGTGATTACTTGCTCTATCTATAAAGAACTTCAAAATAAAGGTTACTGAACAACAATGTCACTTATTATTGTGTTCGAATGAAAGTTGTAAAAAATGTTGACAATTGAATAATTGGCAATTTGATTATCCAGGCTTGTAGCCACGGCCTAAACACAAAAATTTGCCATCAAACAGATTGCGACATGAAGCTTTGTATGTTATGCATACAAAGTTTTTATTATATTCATCGAAATTTGTGGTAATAAAACTCGATCTAGAGTTGGTAAAACAAATTAGGCATATTTTAGGAATTCATTTTGGTTTTTATCCGGAGTCTGATATAATCTGATTTGTAGACACGTCGTACAACTTTAGTTTATTCAACTGTGTTATAAGAAGTTATGCCTGCAACTAAAAATATGAATGTATTAATTAGTAATAAATCCGTACAATCCAATTAGTCAATTAATATTATACAAAAGCAACCGTCCCATAACAAAGTTCTGACTTACGAATTCATTCACAAAGTTTGATTTGACTATGGGTAAAAATTGGTGGAAATAAATAATTGACATGTTAGCTAAAATGTAGTTCCGAAGGTTAAAAAATGTACATTTGAGAACTTAACAAATCACTGGATACTGACGTTATTTGTTATCATATCGCAAATTTTGGAAGCAAAATATTATATTGGTTATCATATTTCAAATAAAACAATGAAAAAGAAATTGTTTATAATGTAAATGCTTGTTACATGTTGATATGTTAAGCAAAGTTTCAGTGAAGTGCTTAATTTTACAACTAATTTTGATTGGTTATCAATTTTTTGAATTAATTTATAAATTTATTCGCCTTGTTATCCATTGCCTCAGAGGAATCATCAATATACTTCCCCAAGTCAAGATTACAATAAAGAAAAAAAAACATTGACAAATATAAACACAAAGTTTACTTGTTGTAGCCAAATAAATTTGAATTATGACGTGGTTCAATCCCTGTTGACTATCCTTTTTTCAAGCCTGACAGAATGCTTTCTCCATCCCAACACGTAGGCAGAAAAATTAAGCTGCTAAAATTGCCGTGTATTCCACTCACTGAAAAGTTAAAACAAATGTACTATACAGATGATATATTTTCTCTTTTTTAATTGATCAATTTGAAATCAATAAATATCTTACGATTTGCAGTAGTCCCCATTTTTCCCATTAAAGCTAAAAATTCTCTGTATAAAGTGTTCTGGAACATTGTAGAATTTTTATTTTTAGTATATTATTAGCTTGTTGGTATGCTTTCTCTAGCTTCGTATTGAGCGTCTTTTGTGTTAAACATTCAAACGATTCATTATGTTTTAGCAAAATACGGTATGCGTATGTAGTTTGACATGGCATGACATGTAGTTTGTTCGTGCTTATTTTTCTGTATTCAAAATAATTTTAGTCAGTTGATTTAACAAGATAGTTAATCTAGAGTAATAGTTTTCGTTTTTATGAAGAATGACTTTGTTCGGATGAATAAATACGTTGCTTATTAAAGCTATACATGTTTCTGGTAAATTGTGCCATTGGTTCGTACGGGAGGCAATAATTTAGTGGAAATGTACTCAGTCGACACTATGTGGTGTTGAAAATATACTGTCGAATTTTTTAGTCGACTCGTTTTTATTTGTCCAATGTATATTTAGTGGACCCTGTAAAATTAGTCGAATTTAGTAGAATGTGTCATCAGTCGACTCTATATTTTGTCGAGTGCATAATTAGTCGACTTCGTGAAGACTAGAAAGTGTACATTATTCTAATTCATTTTTTGAAAATTTAATCCTACGTGCTCCGTAATATAAAGATTTATCCGAACTTTTTAAATAATAGGTACGCATCATAGGCCAGGTTAACAATACAAATTCTGTATGTCAAGTCTCAGCATGGAATTTCGTTACCGGCCCCTTGCTAACATTACGTTATCCTAACATTACAATTTGCCAACATTCGAGATGCTAACACCAGATGCCAGATGTTTGGGTATGGTTTAGCTGGTTAAAAAGCCAACCCAACTCTTGTCATGATATGGTTTAGCTGGTTCGGTTGGGTTAAAATCAAACCCGACTTTAGCTTAGTGATGGTCCAGCTGGTTCAGTTGGGTTAAAATCAAACCCGACTTTAGCTTAGTGATGGTTCAGCTGGTTCAGTTGGGTTAAAATCAAACCCGACTTTAGCTTAGTGATGGTTCAGCTGGTTCAGCTTGGTTAAAATCCAACCCAGCTCTAGCTATGTTATAGTTCAGTTAGGTTAGGTTAGGTTAAAATTTAACACAACTTCAGTGCCGATGTCTATTGGGTAATAAGTTCAGTTCAAGTCTACCCTTTACGTAAAGTAGGTCAAGATCCGTACATTGGTATTTTAACAAATAATGCGATTTTATTTTCGTATACTTTGCTCATTTACTTGTTAGCATATTGCAGTGTTAGCAAATTGCAGTGTTAGCATCTCGAATGTTGGCAAATTGGAATGTTAGCAAAACGAAATGTTAGCAAAAGGTCGTGTTGGCAAATCGGATTGTTAGCAAATTTTACATGTTAGCAAAACGTAATGTTAGCAAGGGGCCTCGACCCTGGAATTTCATTATGCGCAAACTCACTAGCTATCTTTTCGTAGTTCTTCTGTCTCGAACACGTTCTATAAATCGCCCTAATTACTAACTTGATAATATCAAGCGTATAACATTGTTGCTTCTAATAATAACAACGCATATCAAAAACAAAATATCTTCTTGCTTCTCTATCGTCAGGAAATTCAACATATGTATACGTTAGTTGATAATGCTCTTTACTTATATTTGGGGCTAAATAAAAACATTCAATCTTTACACAAAATTAATGATAACATTCAAAATTACATACATAAGCTAAGTTTTTTAATGCTGCGAAATTGACCATAGTTAGTGTGAAGATGTTAATTAAAACAGACACAGCACCAGCCACAAACTATTCTTCAGTTAAATAGCCATATAATATTGAAGTTAATAGTACAATCCTACTCGCATTTAATAGTTCAGCATGGGTGCATAAGAATTTGCATAAATGAATGTAGTTTTATAAATAATATCTGTGGATAAGGTTGACACATTAAATCTTCATTCGACAAAAAAACTTTTACTAAAGCTTCGTCGACTAATAAATTTCGACTGAATTTTCGGTCGACTAATTAACCAGTTCAACTAAAAAAAGTCGACTGTAGCAAAGTCGACTGAAAGCATTTCCACTATATTATACTGACCCGGTTCGTACATTTGTGTAAACCTAGTGCTGTAATATTACTGTTTAGCACAAAGTCATAAAAAATATATTATAAATAATGATTCGAAAATCAAAATTTATAATATTGACCTTTTAATCAGTTATACAAATAAATACGTCATATATTGATAAAAATTTAGTTACAGGTTCATTTGGTAAGAAAGTGAAACGATAACAGTGGACGAAAGTGATAAAAACATTTATAATGGAAGATGTCTCGTTGCTTCCAAGACAAATTAAAAAAGAACCGATATATACCTTACTGTTTATGATTTATATTTTGTTCGTAGAATAGAATATTCTAGTGGCACGCCTAAAGTATATGCATACATTTTGTTTAAAGTTATTACAATATAACAAGCGCAACCTACACCGACGTTCAACAAGCCAATACAATTTATAAAAAATACCAAACGTTTCATCAACTTTGTTCACGGTAAGAGCGAAAAGGAAATCAAGGGTAAAGAGAGTGGTGAACACAGCTTTTTACTAGCACCTGCCCAAATACAAACAAAAAAAATGTTTCGTTTTACAAATCTCACCAGATATTCCCAGTTGAGAATTTTCTCGTTAAGAAACTGAGAGCTGACGTTAATGACACTTTGTTTGATGATGAAAGGGCTTTAAGCTTAGAAAAAAAACAAAGTTTGTCCCGTAAAACTTGATACTTAAACCGCTTTTGCGGCTCAACCGAAAACATTAACAGAGGAAACATCATTTCCAGCGTTTTGAGCTGGATAGGGATGACACAATTCTACATTTTAGTATTAAAAATTCTGATAATTATCAGTTTATTTAACTGTTCGTTAAATATGGTAGCAAAGTTGATGCACACAATGGGGAACGATTTTTATTATTTTAGTCGACCGATGGAAAAAATTTAATTGGTTAAATAACCAATTCATTCTACGTAGTTTAAATTCTTCCCAATTAGATGTGCTTATATTTTCGTACACGCACTGTCGCCATAACTATAACTTGTGGCTTCCCTCTCTATTGATATGTGTGCGCGAACCAAAACAGCAAGCCAAATTAACTCGATTTACACATACAAAAACAAAGCCATGTGTCTTGCTATAAAAGTTGCTTGTTAGTAATATAGTAACACGTATTCGATAAATAAATGTAAAAGCCCCAGCACGTTAACTATGGTGAATAGTCCATGCATTAGTAATGAATGACTAATGATATTTATCATTATGTTTTATCTAACACGGGAATATCTTAGCTTTGAGATATAGCATTTGGGTCATTAGCTTTAGTCTTTAGATTAGCTTAAAAATTTGTACTACATAGAGCAAACAAATCTATATAAATAAAAGAGTTTATGTATAATTTAGGTACAAATCAAGGCCAGAATTTTTTAAGAAAGAATTGGATGGACAAGGAATATTTATCAGTTTGTTATTTGGTTGTTGTTGATGTTATTCCTGTAACACATGTTTGTAATTTGACTAACTTCTTCTAACTTCTTCAGTTTGTCTTCAAAAATGTCAACTTTGGTAGCATTTATAATGCATTTTGTCATTGAAAACTTCCATTTGGCGCTCCTAATATCAAGCACAAACGATCAATTATATTATATACGAGAATACGCACAATGAATATATTATATACACTGCACTGCAGTAAAAAGGGTGTTAGGAACTGGCCTCACAAAAAAGTGGAAAAATGTTCCCGACGGTATCTCAATCTAAAGTCCTCAAAATGTTAGACGGGTGGATAACCTGCAGCAGTGATAGTGGGACTTTTCAGTGACTATGCTGGACCTTTCTCCTAAAGTATTGTCTAAAATGAGCCGTAGGTGCTCGGTATATGGGCTATTCTACTGACAATAAAATAAACCCCAATTCAGTAGTCAGACAAACTAA